>JABXJD010000549.1:160000-285407 GCA_013375575.1 Percina caprodes | reverse complement strand
ATTTGCCTGAAAGATTTAGAATATTTCAGAACATGAAGAAGTACATTTGCTTCCGTTAAAACACATATCAGCAAAGTTTTCCTTCATATTGTCATCAATTATAGTATGAAGAGTTAAAATTGTGTGTAAGAGAAAGTCTAGGTTTAAAGAAGGTTGTTTACTAACTCTTGCTGTTTGTCTGTTGCTATAGACACAGAAAGAAGATACCCAAACGTCAGCACTGTGACAAATCCTTTACAACATTTGGATATTTAAAGACTCATCAGAGAGTTCACACTGGAGAGAATCTACACAGCTGTGATCAATGTGGGGCAGCTTTCACACAACAGTTTCACCTCAAAAGACATCAACGCATTCACACTGAGAGAAGCCGTACAGCTGTGATCAATGTGGGGCAGCTTTCATACAACAGTTTCACCTCAAAAGACACCAACGCATTCACACTGGAGAGAAGCCGTACAGCTGTGATCAATGGGGCAGCTTTCAGAGTACAGAGTCACCTAAAAAGACATCAACGCATTCACACTGGAGAGGCTGTACAGCTGTGATCAATGAGAAAACATTTTCTCAGAGTGGGAGCCTTGAAAGGCACAGGCGTGTTCACACTGGAGAGCCGTACTGGTGTGATCAATGTGAGAAAATGTTTTCTCAGAGTTGTAACCTTGAAAGCCACCGGCGTGTTCACACTGGAGAGAAGCCGTACTGGTGTGATCATGTGGGAAAACGTTTTCTCACAGTCATAGCCTTAACAATCACCAGCTCCTTCACACTGCCTCATTGTGAGCATGTTTCAGAGCCAAGCTGTGTCCTCCTCCTCCTCCTCATGCCCTGGTAGCTGTGTTGTTATATTCTGATCTTCTCTCCACATTGAAGGCTGACCAGCAGTAACGACTATTTAAGATTAGGAAAAAGAACGTGCTTAGATTAAAACACTACCAAAGGACACACATTCTCCTTCTTTGGATTAGGTAGACTAGTTGCTGCAATAGGGTATTGTTACCCACAACTGTTTGTTACTGACATTGTCATAAATTATTAGTTTTTTATTATAAAGTCCACAACTACCTAATCTATAACACTATATTTTTCTCACTGAGATCCAAAACTTGATCTGATCCGTGACTCAAAACCGTGATCCTGACCTTGAGTTTTGTGATCTCTTGCACCCCTAGCTGTTACCATGTTATCTTATTTGTACAAGATTAACAAGAAAAGAAACAAATTGAAACTATAAATGCAATTTCTGAAAAGAATTGTGCTGGTGAATGCCACAAATTCTAAAACAACTGCATAAGTTTAAGAACAAAGTTGTTGTTACGAATGTTTAGTGAATTAGGCACTTTGTACTCATCTTTTTTTCCAGTAAGGAAGTCGGTATAATTTAATTTTTTTTAGATACATTTTTATTATTTTCAACATACAGAGACAGCAGAGAAACACCAATTGAACATTAACAAAACCCTTGCCCACCCCCACCCTCTGCAATCTAAAGGAAAATAAAACCAATAAACAGAAATCACACCTTGCCTAGTCACTCTCCTCTAGTACTCGTGGCGCTAAGGTTTTCTATGTATTTCTTCTTTTCTATTGACTATAGTTGTGTTTGTTATTAACAGAAATCAACCAGTTAACATTTCAATGCGTCATAAAGATCCAACATTAAGTGTTTTTACCGCCAGTTTAAAATGGAGGAGTCCTCCCTAACGGCCGCTCTACTCTGCTCCGTTCCCACTGTCCGGTAAAAGGTAGAGCAGAAAAAGCCTAAATAACGCTCAAAAGCTTCAAGATAAAACTTATTTAAGAAGCGTCTTTGTTCACGTTGAAGAGAAGGCCTGTTTCAGCCAGATTATGAATTGATTCATGAAATCTCTGTTACTGATAGTAGTCAGTCCCATATGTGTTTCACGATCACATTCATCACCATAAAGAGCTCCAGTCAGCATGTAGCAGGCTACAGCAGACTGGTCAACAGTACTACACAGGATATTAACAAGATTCTAGTATAAAATCACAAAGTAGGAAACTGTACCTGGTAAATAGCAGAACAGAAACACGATCACATTCGTCACCATAAAGAGCTCCAGTTTGCTAAAATGAAAACAGAAATTATTCAGTTTACTGTTGCCACGGTTGTATCATAAAGTTAGGTTATCAAGCTAGGCTAACCAGACAAGCAAGCTAGCACAACGTGTTGGCTTAAGTGGTGCCCAAAAGGTCTTGGGTGCTGCTCCTAAAGACTTCAAATAGTAAGGAAAACCCTGGACCAATGGCAGACCACATGGAGTTAGAGCAGGTTGTTTGCTGGGAGAACCTGCATTGGCAACCTTCAGAGGAAGTAGAGAAGGACAGTTTTTATTCATGTAGGACTAGAGTCCGTCTGAATGCTTCAGATTTCCAACCAACCTTTGCCGGCTGAATGTTGATTCTCATACCGGGAGTTGAACCCACATCTTAACAATGTGTGGAACCGACCTTGAGTAGCTTAACCCTCTGAACCCTAAGGCCATTTTTACAGTTCATTGTCCGTCTGGATTTATTTTATAAAAAAGCTTGTAAAACATCAACCCTGTTGTCTACAGTGAAGATATATATATTTTTCCGCCATCCTCTCCAAAAGTAAAAATAAAAAATAGTTTGACCTCTCTGACCTCTCACAGACTGTATATTTATTGATGGACAGTGCATCCGGTTTGGCAAAGTGCTGCATGTGTGGAAGTAACTTCACCGTGCATGTCAAGGCTAAATGTGCCAGCTACAAACTGACGGGGCAAACAGTAGCACCACATTATTGGTGCATTATGGTTATTACAGTTAGCCAAACGTGGTTATACATGTGCTAATAGTTAGCGTTAGATAATAATAAGCATAAGACAATCCCCGTTTTGCATTTCGCTGACACTACGTTTAAATTGGGAAAAGCAGAAAATTAACGTTAGCATGTTTTACCAAGTGGAAAGCTAACGTTACAGAGAATTTACTAAATATACATTTACAATGTGACTCCTCTTCTTTGTAATAACTATACGACAAAGATGTACTTACAACCTGGCAAAGCTAAATCTTACCTGGAATTATATAGGCTAGCTTTTATTAGCAGGAAAGTGTGTGAACGTGAATAGTAAGAGAAGCAGCGTTGCTAACTCTCAGCTAACGTTACAGTCAGATCCCGTCCATAGACTATATATCCCCCCCACCTGTCTGTGGCTCCTCCCTCACTCCGCCCTCTCGTCTAACATCATCACATCCACAACCAGGATGGCTGCACCCAGAACTGCAAACTCGACGACTCATATCAGATCTCCACAGACCGATGGGTGACGTCACACATCGGTCTGTCCATTAATATTAACCGTCTATGGTTAGTCATGACGGTTACAGAAACATTCAAAATTAGACATTCACATCAAAATAAATATCACTGTAATACTGCAGCGTGTCCGACTCCCTGTCAAACAGAGGAAACATGAAACAATACGTCAGGATCCTCTTATTGGGAGCGGAAGTCATTGGCACAAAGCTGTAACGTATATCACGAGCTAAAAGACTAGCAAACAGCTGCTGGAGCTCCCCTGCTGGTTTATAGTTAGTTCACTGTCTTAGGAAATAGAGAAATGGATGCATTTCTGCACTAATTGTATGTTATGTTTTTTAACGTTAACGTAATTATTTACCAGAGAGAAGTTACGTTAGTAAACCTGTTGTTGCTTTGTCGCCTAATCAGCTGCCATTTACTAAAAGCAGCATTACACAATAAACAACTTTAATAATAATTCATAATAATTAACGTTACTTAAGTATTGTGTAATTTAAAACGTTTAGCTAAGTTAGAGCGCATAGACATGCTAGCTGACTGTTAACCGGATAGTAGCTAGCTGTAGCTAACGTTAGTAGGCTACTATAGGTTAAGGAGCGTTGCCAACACGTGCACTCAAAATACATGAAAACGTGTCTAATCTGCAAAAAATGGTGCAAAATTCCTCATAGACTTTAATGGGAAATCTTATGGAAATCACTCAACATCGCTCTTAACGCCCCCTCTTTGGGGCCGTGCTGCATCGCCATACTTTAACGTAGAAACATAGTTAAAAGTTTAAACCGAAGACAAGACTTTGGTGTTTATTGGGCTGAATGGGTGTTCAGATATCAAGCACGGTTTCTCCCAAATCACACTTTTCCTCTAGTGTTGGTAGAAATCAACACATACTTTACAGATTTCCACGTGAACATATGTTGGCTTTATACACGCTAAAAGTACTGTTTTTTAAATGGAGTCTGGTTGGTTTAGTGCTAGTTCTGGGAAACAGAAAGGTCTTAAATAGGTTATAAAAAGGTCTATCTCTGAAGGGATAAGACACTTAACACTTATCCATTACAACTAAAATTAAAACTTTAGCAAAACTGGGGTGTTTTATTTATATAATTTATTTTGCTTAGGTTCGCATCACCAAACCCACCAGACTCCATGTAAACAAACACTAATTTTAGCATCGTATTACACACTTCAAACGGTACAGAAACCAAATAAAACTATGAAAAGCTGTTTTTGGTCTTTTCTAACCATCACAACTCTAGTGTTGGTAGAAATCAACACGTACTTTACTCATTAACATGTGAACATATGTTGGCTCTATACATGCCAAAAGTACTTTTTTAAATGGAGTCTGGTGGATATTATCATTATTTATCAGTCATTTAAACCAGAAATGCAATCGATACACATGCTTGCTCTGCAGATTGTTTATGAATCAACATGTATGCATTTGGCTTGCCGTCTGACTACAGCGTAGCTCTTCCGCAGCCCGTCATGGAGTGTGTTATGTTGTGTTTATGTTGTGTTTACTTACAGGAGACTGGATGAGGGGCCCTGGCTAATTACTTAAACCAAAATCGGTCTAGGTGGAGAAAGATATGATCCTAAAATGTTCACATATGAACAATAAAGGTTGCACGCATGCTGCTTGTGAACAACCTTAATCTGACTGTGTATAAATATAACTGCAACAGTGTACTTTGATTGGACAGTTAGTCTAGTCTAGCTGTCTGGATTTACCCTGCAGAGATCTGAGGACCAGGTAACCATAGTCCTCATAAATCAGCCATGAGGTTAGAGCACCAACACAGACACCGAGGAAGGGAACAGACATCATTAAAACAAACAAACCACACCCTCATTGAAACATATCTGTGAATAAAAATATTAATAATATAAGAAAAGGAAATAAAATTAAATAAAAACAATCACAACCCCGGCCCCCCCTGGGTCTCTGGCCATTTTCCTCCTCATCTCCTCACTCCCCTCCTCCACAGATTTCGAGCCGACAGTTGTGCAGTATGCCCACACGTGTGTGGCCAGTCTCAACCTTTTGGCTAAAAATGCTTGGTTTTACCTGTCATACATTGTTTAAAGAAAAAGAAAAGGATTTATTACTAAACAATACTTATTATAAAGACTAACTTTTAATATTGACCAAATATAGTAGGATTACTAAATGTATGCAGTACTAAAAACAGATATTTTGTTCAAAAGTCAATCTAAACGTTATAAATTAATTGTTTAAATTGTTTCCCAACCTTCCTAATATCTTATTCCTCCAAAACTTTGTTTAGTAGAACAATAAAGTTGTGGACAGTGTAATTGGGTCTCCTGGCACTAGGTGGGGGTCCAACCTAAGATCTGGTGCTAGGTGGGGCTCCAACCTGTGACCTTTGGATCTACATTAAGCTTCCCTTATTTCTCAGAAACATTCCAATTTCAGCAATTACATTAAAATCTGACTTAATAGAAACTATAAAACTCTTACACTTTGTGAGTAATTTAGTATCTTTCTCATCTTTTCTCTCATTTCCTCTTTTTTACTCCTTTTTCCTCTTTTCCTTCTTCCCTCCCTCTTCCCCTTTTTCCTCTTCTCCCCCTTACAGACTTTTGTTCCCCAGCTTATCAGTAGTTAAAGTTATATTTGACCACAATGCAAAAGAAGCTGTGTTCAGTCAACTGAGGAAGTGGTTCAATGGGAGGTCACTGATGCATAGAAGGTTAAGCTTGCAAGAGGTCACCCCCCCCCCCTGTGAGGTTAAGATAAAAGTTTGAGGGAGAGAAGAGGGCGTGATGCCATACAGCATATTAAAGTTAAAGTTTGCCATTGTGTGTTTAGGCGACTGTATGTGTGCAGTTGGGTCGAGAAGACATGTTAATTCAGTGGTTAGGCTCCATATCATGCAGTTTTATATCATCTTTTGTCTCAGTGAAGAGCAGATCAAGACGGTCCTTTTGTCTCTCACTTAACCCCCCGTCTCTGCCAGATAGATTAGAACTAAAAACTATTAACATATAGAAAGAAACCTATTGGTGTCTTAGACTAAGAGAATAGAATGGTGTGAACAGACTGAAGTAGGTGGGGGGTGTGGTGTGGTGATGGGGGTTGGGCAGGCCATTGCAGCAGGAGCAGGGCAATCAAATCTGTTGTAGAACTGGTTGTGCTGGTTTGCCCTCACCACCCCCCCCCACGTCAAGCTGGGAGGAGGCCTCAAGGAAGACCCAGGACTAGGTGGACACCAACACCAAGCCCATTATCAGACCCTGTGGATGTGAGGAAAGCATCTGAATCTCTCTGCATGCTTTGATTTGTACTCAACAGAATCCAGAGTGAGTCCAGCAGCCACAGTGGAGATCTGCTGGATTTCAGGACAATAGAGGAATGGAGGAGGACAACCAGGACCCGGAGCAGCAGACCAATGAGGTCCCCAGAGGACAAGCAGCAGGCTCGGCCTCTGATACCAGCCATGTTCAGGTCAGTGTTCAGGACACAACAACCACTCTAAATGAACAGAGGCCTATTTCACAAAACCTAGATAGCAGATTGGGCCAGGATTTCTCAGGTATCCTGTTTGTGTTGGGGGGTGGTGGTCTGGGGTTCCTTTTTGAATGTGGTAGATTTCCGGCATTCTGGTGCATTTTAAGGTGACCAGCTGGAGATCCCAAATCATACAAAATGATGAATTCATGTGTTGGTAAAATTCAATGTTTCATACATATTGACTCATATTTAATTGTCATTTAGGCTAATGAAGTAAAAACGAGACATTGTGAGCTGTTGATACAGAGGACCGCTGTTCAGTTTTAAAACAGGTAGTTAGGCCTACACTTAGACTAGGCTACACAGGCTCTGTTTTCTGTTGTCATTTAATGATCATAAATGCATATTGTGTTGAGATATTTCTTTACTTGTAGACATGACTATAGAATAACAGCAGTTAAAGTTATATTTGGTCACAATGCAAATGCAAGGTTAAGCTTGCTAGAGGTCACCCCCGAGGTTAAGATAAAAGATTGAGGGAGAGAAAAGGGAGTGATGCCATACAGGATGTTAAAGTTCAAGTTTACCATGATGAGTGTGTGTTAATGTGTGAGAGGTTTTATGGCAGGAAACAGTCAGGTAGGGATGTGTGTTTAGGCGCTTGGTCACAAAGATCACAATGAGGAGAGAGGGGTTTCTGTCAACCCCCATTCAGAGAATGGAGAGACTTCTGCCATCCTGGGGTGAGGGAGAGGACACCTCAGTTTTTTTTTGTATATATTATTACATTATGTTATTATATTTAGCTGTTTTTTAAACTGATGAATACACTGTTACAGTCATGTTTACAGTGGACATGACTTTTACAGTGCTCTTATTATAATTGTAGGCTGATTACGAATTCAGGCAGTCCAAGATTATCTGCTACACTTTCTTGCACTATTGCATTACAGCGTTGCAGGTGTTTTTTATACACGAAGAGTACATTTGCTACCATGAAAACATGTCAGCAATATTCCCTTCATTTTGTCATAAATAATTGTATAAAGAGTTAAAATTTTGAGTATGAGAAAGTCCATGGTTTAAAGAAGCTTTTTCACTAACTATTTCTGTTTGTCTGTTGCTATAGAAACTGAGAGGAGAGGGACCCAAATGTCACCACTGTCAACACTGTGACAAATCCTTCACAACATCTGCATATTTAAAGATTCATCAGAGAGTTCACACTGGAGAGAATCTACACAGCTGTGATCAATGTGGGGCAGCTTTCACACTACAGAGTTACCTAAAAAAACATCAACGCATTCACACTGGAGAGAAGCCGTACAGCTGTGATCAATGTGGGTCAACTTTCACACTACAGAGTACCCTCAAAAGACATCAACGCATTCACACTGGAGAGAAGCCGTACAGCTGTGATCAATGTGGGGCAACTTTCACAGTACAGAGTACACTGAAAACACATCAACGCATTCACACTGGAGAGAAGCCGTACAGCTGTGATCAATGTGGGGCAGCTTTCACACTACAGAGTACCCTAAAAACACATCAACGCATTCACACTGGAGAGAAGCCGTACAGCTGTGATCAATGTGGGGCAACTTTCACAGTACAGAGTACACTGAAAACACATCAACGCATTCACACTGGAAAGAAGCCGTACAGCTGTGATCAATGTGGGGCAGCTTTCACACGACAGAGTACCCTAAAAACACATCAACGCATTCACACTGGAGAGAAGCCATACAGCTGTGATCAATGTGGGGCAGCTTTCTCACGACAGAGTATCCGAAAAACACATCAACGCATTCACACTGGAGAGAAGCTGTACAGCTGTGATCAATGTGGGGCAGCTTTCTCACGACAGAGTACCCTAAAAACACATCAACGCATTCACACAAAGAAGCCATACAGCTGTGATCAATGTGGGGCAGCTTTCACACTACAGAGTTACCTAAAAACATCAACGCATTCACACTGGAGAGAAGCCGTACAGCTGTGATCAATGTGGGCAACTTTCACACTACAGAGTACCCTCAAAAGACATCAACGCATTCACACTGGAGAGAAGCCGTACAGCTGTGATCAATGGGGCAGCTTTCACAGTACAGAGTACACTGAAAACACATCAACGCATTCACACTGGAAGAAGCCGTACAGCTGTGATCAATGTGGGGCAGCTTTCACACTACAGAGTACCCTAAAAACACATCAACGCATTCACACTGGAGAGAAGCCATACAGCTGTGATCAATGTGGGGCAGCTTTCTCACGACAGAGTACCCTAAAAACACATCAACGCATTCACACTGAGAGAAGCTGTACAGCTGTGATCAATGTGGGCAGCTTTCTCACGACAGAGTACCCTAAAAACACATCAACGCATTCACACAGGAAAGAAGCCATACAGCTGTGATCAATGTGGGGCAGCGTTCACACTACAGAGTACCTAAAAACATCAACGCATTCACACTGGAGAGAAGCCGTACAGCTGTGATCAATGTGGGGCAACTTTCACACTACAGAGTACCCTCAAAGACATCAACGCATTCACACTGGAGAGAAGCCGTACAGCTGTGATCAATGTGGGGCAACTTTCACAGTACAGAGTACACTGAAAACACATCAACGCATTCACACTGGAAAGAAGCCGTACAGCTGTGATCAATGTGGGGCAGCTTTCACACTACAGAGTACCCTAAAAACACATCAACGCATTCACACTGGAGAGAAGCCATACAGCTGTGATCAATGTGGGGCAGCTTTCTCACGACAGAGTACCCTAAAAACACATCAACGCATTCACACAGGAAAGAAGCCATACAGCTGTGATCAATGTGGGGCAGCGTTCACAGTACTGAGTGCCCTAAAAACACATCAACGCATTCACACTGGAGAGAAGCCATACAGCTGTGATCAATGTGGGAAAACGTTTTCTAAGAGCGGTAACCTTGAAAGCCACCGGCGTGTTCACACTGGAGAGAAGCCGTACTGGTGTGATCAATGTGGGAAAACGTTTTTTCACAGTAAAAGCCTTAAATCTCACCAGCTCATTCACACTGCCTCATTGTGAACATGTTTCAGAGCCAAGCTGCTTCCTCCTCCTCCTCCTCATGCCCTGGTAGCTGTGTTGTTATATTCTGATCTTCTCTCCACATTGAAGGCTGACCAGCAGTAACGACTATTTAAGATTAGGAAAAAGAACGTGCTTAGATTAAAACCAAAGGACTCACATTCTCCTTCTTTGGATTAGGTAGACTAGTTGCTGCAATGGGGGATAGGTACTCCACTGTTTGTTACCGACATTGTCAGAAATTATTAGTTTTTTATTGGAAACTCCAAAACTGCCTATACTATAATATTTTTTCCACTGAGATCCAAAAATGTATCTGATCCGTGACTCAAATCCGTGATCCTGACATTGAGTTTTATGATCTCTTGCACCCCTAGCTGTTACCATGCTATCATATGTGTGTAAGATTAACAAGTAAAGGAACAAATAGAAACTAAAGAAGCAATTTCTGAAAAGAATTGCGCTGGTGATTACCAGAATATTGCGTAAGTGGGGTTTAACAACAAATTTGTTATCACGAATGTTTGGTGAATGAGGCTTGTTCTCATCTTTATTTCCTGTAAGAAAGTCAGTATAATTTAATTTTTTTTAAATACATTTTTATTTTTATTATTTTCAACATACATATACAGCAGAGAAACCCCAATTGAACAATAACAACAACTTTTGCCCGCCCCACCCTCTGCAGTCTCAAGGAAAATAAAACCAATAAACAAACAGAAATCACACCTTGCCTAGTGACTCTCCTCTAGTTCTTGTGGCGCTGAGGTCATAAGGTCAGATATTTGCGCTGCTGCTGTCCTTTTCCATAGGTTGATATTTGATGCACTAGCTGAAGCGGCAGCCTTAAAATATTCATTTTGTAGATGATTTTTATGATCTCTTTACCATGAATGTGTCTCTTGAATAAGCACCATGCCTATGTTTTTCCTCCTTAAGTAGTCCAGGAAATTAGCTCGTTTGATCGGCCCATTCGGCCCCCTGATGGTAAGTGACAGGATTGAAAGTTCAGCCATCCTGACAATTTCCACGTATACATGTCTCTAGTACCCGTCCGGAGTTAGGTGGTAAATTTGTAGCAAAGGGTGAACTGTTAGAACTAAGCAAAGTGTGGTAAAAACATTTGTAAAAAAATCCCCTAACCCTGAGACTGCAGATCCCCTACCGTCTCTGGAAGATACGTGTCTGCATCAACGCAGCTCGCGCAAAACTCCAGCTCAAAACTGCCCCCCCCCTTCCGTATAAAGTCATAGGTTAATTGAAACAGGTCTGGTGCATTCTTATGTCAAACATGAACAATGTTACAAAAACCTTAGAACTATGCCCCAACCGTCTATTAAGTTCTGAAATAGGCTATGTAAATAAAATGAACAGCTCGGTTCTCAAACTCACATACTATGTTTTAACCATCTGTTAAGTTCTGAAATAGTCTATGTAAAAAGTACACCAGCCTAGTGAGAGTAATAAACATAGATTATAAATTGATCAGTCAGCCTAATTAAATGTTCCTTTAAAGCTTGGCTCCCAAACTTCCACACAGCACCCTTGAGTCAACCTTGCACAGTGTTCCAGACTCCGTTAATCCACAGCAATGGGATTGTTCCTGTTTAAATGAAGGTTAGATAAAAATAAAATGAATCTAAAATTGATCCAAACATTCCTCTCTTCATTACCGCCATACTGTAAGTTGGCTATGTTTAATTGTATTCTCTCCAGTTATTGTTGTTTGGTAGTTTAACATTATATTTTCCTACTTTGGGGACTTTTCATTTCATATTCTTTGTCTGACATTTTATATTCCCTGTTTGTGTTTTCTATGACTGAATGTGGTTTTAAACCTGTTGAAGTCTCTTCAGACTAAAAGCAAAGACACTGCTGATGTTCTACAAAAGAAACATTAAAGGAAAGCAACCTGTTTCCAGCGGACACTAAAGAATGATGGAGCAGCAGGAACCAGACCAGGTCAAATAGCAAACAGCTGATTTATTCATCTGACTCCTAGAATAACGTCAATGATGGAGTAGTTTGAAATGTCTGGGAATGTGGAACAACTACATGCAAACTACATGAAATAAAACAAGGCCACATGCTGATTATTTGGGACTTGATTTGATGGATTTATTCTTCCTGTTGTGTCTCTGTTTAAAGTCCTAAATAAAAGGTAAAGTTAGCGTCCACTAAAAGTTCTGTTGTTGCTGCTGACAGACTCAGATTATTATTCTAAGTGTCTGACAACATTATGGGATGGATCCCTATAGCGATATATCTTTTAGTTAAAGAGTAACATCCTTTTAGTTCAGATCCTTTCTTTTCCAACCAGACCAGAGTGGTGATTGTCGGAACAGTGGAAAGATGAACCAAGACGGCTTTTCCTATGTATTTCTTCTTTTTCTATCGACTATAGTTGTGTTTGTTATTAACAGAAATCAACCTCTTAACATTGCAATGCGTCATATAGATCCGACATTAAGTTTTTTTTACCGCCAATTCAAAATGGAGGATTCCTCCCTAACGGCCGCTCTACTCTGCTTGATGCCCCCACTGTCCGGTAAAAGGTAGAGCAGATAAAAAGCCTAAATAACACTCAAAAGCTTCAAGATAAAAGAGTTAAGAAGGTCTTCGTTCATGTTTAAGAGAAGGCCTGTTTCCAGCCAGACTATGAATTGATTCAAGAAATCCCATATGTAAATGTGCTGTATTTATATAGAGCTTTTCTAGTCTTAACGACTACGCAAAGCGCTTTTACATCATACAGGAACCATTCACTACCTAAACCTAAGCCATGTTACTCTCTAAAACACTTCTCACATGTCTTGGGAGTCACACTGTAAAGAGATAATCTGTATAGCTTATACAGTTGACAAAATACATAAATTTTTTCAAAGAAAAAATATTGATATTATGCCCACAGCAATGCTACACAAGCATTTGTGTGTCTAAAACAGTTCTCCTATATGCAAAAATAAACATAATAAACATTATAACTCATATAAAGCACATACTATTCACATTTCTTCAAAAAAGGCCCAAATATATGCCAAATCTCCAACCAGTGGGGCCATTCTCCTCTGTAAAACGGTAGACCATAACATTACATGGAAACTGAATAAAGCTCAGCTGACACGCTCACGCCACGCAGGAGTGGGCTGGCGTTCTCAGACTGCTGAAGGGAGAGACCTATAAAAAGGATTATATTACTGTATTTGGGTTACTTTTGTAACACGTTACTCCCAACACTGCCAGTCAGTATACTGTATATTTAGCTCATTCAAGGTAAAAGACAAATGAAGACTTAACATTTCAGCTGCTCATGGAGGTGCTGTGGCTTAGTTGGTTAAAGTGCCTGTCTAGTAAACAGGAGATCCTGGGTTCAAATCCCAGCAGCACCTTGTTGTTGGAGAGTGCAATAACTAGTTTTTGGAAACCCAAACTGTTTTGACCAATAAGGTCGCTCTATACAGACAGAACCATATGTCTTTACCATCTCATCCACCAAGGGCCCAACAGGATCATGGGACTGTGTACTCTGGTTACCCATAACCAAGAGTGGAAGTACTTCTCTTTACACTACAATATACTCGTCACTACGAGGCTTAGTTTAATCACGGCAAACTTTGCAAAATCCTGAACAGCTTCAACTGTTTCTTGTAGATTTTACCATAAAATCTATGTCAAAATCAATTAGATTACTCGTTACTGAAAAAAGTAACGCCGTTATTTTATGACGCCGTTATTCCCGTCACTGCTTGTGAGATAGGCTCTTTGTTTACCAATTGATGGTACTAACTGTAATGAAGTCTGTCCAGCCTCGGGGGTTCTCCACTGTAAAAACTGAACCGGGCCTACAGTATTGACCAATACGGTCGGCATTCTAACCTCAGCTGACACGCTCACGCCACGCAGGCAGTGTGCAGGAGCCCTAAGCTTCCAAGGTAAGACTGAAGGAACTCATGAAGTTAAAAACTTTATAATCTTCACAATAAAGTTGCAAAAAAAACAAAACAACTCCAACAAAAGGTTTGTATTGGCTTTAAAGCCGTTGGATGGAAACACACATTCACCAGCTTTATTGGCATGAGTTTTTTTACTGAACTTCAGTCTCCATGCCCGTCCCCTTTAACTGGATGTACATGTAGAGACTCAATCCTGGATAAAAGCCACACTTGTTATTAGGTTGGCTTTAAAAGTTTTAAACTTGGTCGAGAGTTTTTTGAACAAGAACTTTGTTGCACTTGTTAACCCTTGTGTTGTTTTCCCATTAAAAAAATTCTTTCTTTTTGACACTTTTGTTGACACTTTTTATCAATGTTTTTAACTTTTTTTTACGTTTTTGTCCTTTTTTCATCACGTTTTTTTTAATGTTTGTCCTTTTTTTGACATTTTCAACACTACATAACACTAACTTATTAACTTTAGTTTTTCAGTTATTTTTGGAATTTATGGTCAATAATATAGTATTATAGGAATTTATACCTATTGTTTGAGTTAGAAAAGCAGAAATTAGGAATTATTTAGAAATAATTAGAAATTAAAGGAAAGTATGTTGATGGATAATCACAGATTGGAATATGTCAACTTTTACTCAATACTATTTCAAAAACACTTCAATTTTTTTTTTCAAATGCTATAAAACTGAATAAGACACCCCAACATTAATGAAAGTAGAGTTATGTACTTTCCAAAGAAATTTGTGTGGAGTAAATCATGTTATTTTTGGTAATAGGCTAGGTGCACGACTCTACTTCCGTTCTACTTCCGCTCCCTCGAGTGTGTGGGTGAGTACTTCCGGTACGATGGAGACGTTTTACACTCGATGTCTCCAAGACCTGCCCAAGCTAACCATATCTGACGTCCACAGACTGGTCCGAAAGGGATGCTCTGCCCCCCGGAGGAAACGGGAAAAAGGATACAAGATGTACCTTTCTAGTTTTATTGACAACTATGAAGGTAAGTTTGAAAATTGACCGCAAACGCATTCACATTGTGCTACCGCTAACTAGCTAGCTAACAGTAGCTATGTAGCTAACATAAGTCCGTTATCCTGTAGCTAGATATTTTAGATTTGTTTAGATCGGGCGTAATGGACACTGCCTTTAGACAGCTGGTAAGTTAGGATTAGTATGAGATTGTCAGAGCTGGGCTTACCCAATAGTGGTTTGAGTATTTCTTTTTGGCTTGTGTTGTAATGTATTGGTTCAGAAATCTAGAGACAAGTAGCGCAACCGCTGACTAATGGCCGCGATCAAAATAATTTACCACCTGACTGTCCGTTCGTCAGGTTGTTTGATCGACTGTACCGTGTTTAAAAGAAGTCTAACAGTGTTTTGTCTAACATTACATGAATGATTTTGAATTCCCACAGTGTCAAACAAAGACCCTGCAGGGAGTGGGACTGTCAGGGCTGTATGCTATAAGTCAGATTCTGGGGTACCTTTGTGACTATAGTTGGTGATGTGGATGTAGAATAACAATAATAAAACATAATTCAGCATACAGTAAGCATAACATTCTGGAACTTTGACCTAAAATTCTAGAACGACAGCTTAACATTCTAGAATTTAAACCTATCATTATAGAACTACAACATAACATTCTAGAACATAAAGTAACATTTTAGGACTGCAACTTATACAATTCTGAAACATTAACCTATCGTTCTAGAACTGCAAAGTAACATTCTAGAACTGTAAGAAAAATTTAAGACCACAGCTAAACATTCAAGTAGTACCCGGCTAGCTCAGTCGGTAGAGCATGAGACTCTTAATCTCAGGGTCGTGGGTTCGACCCCCACGTTGGGTGGTGTATTTTAGAGAGTGGCTGTGGTTCATTGGATGGGATTGGCTGTCAGTCACAAGATTGGCAGTTCCATCCCAGTGTAACAATCCCTGTAATTTCCCAGACTAAAATGTTCCAGCATTATACGATCATGTTCAGCGCTTACGTAATGTTCCTCAGATCAATCCAAAGTCTGGTGACAATGCATGTTCAAATTCTAAAACTTCAACCTACTCTTCTAGAATTGCAACATTCCAGAACTGATGCTTAACATTCTAGAGCTACAATGTAACATTTTAGAACTGGAAGTAACATTTTAGGACTGCAACTGTTAAAATTCTTCAACCTATTGTTCTAGAACTGCTGCTTAACATTCCAAAACTGCAGTTCAACATTCTAGAACTTAAACCTCACATTCTAGAACTGAAAGTAACATTTTAGGACTGCAACTTCTAAAATTCTCAAACTTCAACCTATTGTTCTAGAACTGCTGCTTAACATTCTAGATCTTGAACCTAACATTCTACAACTGCCAAGTAACATTCTTGAACTGTAAGAAACATTTTGGGACCACAACTCTTATAATTATAAACTACAACTTATCGTTCTAGAACTGCAACTTAACATTCCAGAACTGCTAGAGCTAGAACATGCTAGAGCCTAAACCTAACATTCTAGAACTTAAACCTAATGTTTTTAGGACTGCAACTTCTAAAATTCTAAAACTTCAAATATATAGAGGGTATAGACCGTCTCCTAGGCCGTCATCACGTGACCCCCATAACTTTCTTTTTCTAACTTTTAATTTTTTTATGATCAGTTAGATTTTTTGTTTTGTTTTTGGTTCTTTTTTATTTTTTTTAATTTCCACACCAGGTGTGTGTGTGTGTGAGTAAGAGAGAGGCAGAGAGAGAAAGAAAGAAAGAAAGAAAGAAAGAAAGAAAAAAAGAAAGAAAGAAAGAGAGAGAGAGGGGGGCGGTGGGGGACTGTGTTCTACGGATCAAATAGATTAAATAAATTAGAGCCAGCTGACGGTTAAAAAAAGAAAAGAAATCTGCGACAGGCAGAGACGCAACGCGAGTCTCATTCTATGTCTGAAAGCCCACGTTTACCAGAAATCTACTGGTTACTAAGGAAGTACCACAAACCCAAGTTAAAAACAAAGCTGAAGCTGAAGAAACCCTAAACGTTAACGGGAAAGACCCGCGGACCTGAGTGACTGAGGGAGAGAGAGAGAGAGAGAGAGAGAGAGAGAGAGAGAGAGAGAGAGAGAGAGAGAGAGAGCTGTTCTCAGTGTTCTGTGTGTGAGTGAGAGTGAGCAGAGCGGGGCAACACAAGAAATCTGTATGTGTGTGTGTGTGTGGGGGGGGGGCGCTGTGTCGACTAGCCTATCACAGAACAGTGTAGGGGAGGGGCGCTGTGATGACTAGCCTATCACAGAACAGTGTAGGGGAGGGGCGCTGTGACGACTAGCCTATCACAGAACAGTGTAGGGGAGGGGCGCTGTGACGACTAGCCTATCACAGAACAGTGTAGGGGAGGGGCGCTGTGACGACTAGCCTATCACAGAACGCAGACACAGTCGGCTACCCAATGAGGAGTTTTATTCAATCCGAGCACAGATATTGACTGTATTACTCGTATAATACTCGTACTCGGCAAAAGGGCTTTATCCGTACCGGACCGTCTCTAGTAACAACTAACAATTCCAAGGATGGTTTATCTAGTACTGCTGATTCTAAAAACAACACCAACAGAGAAAGCTTGATGATAGCTGTGCTTGAGTTAAACTGAAGGATTTAGAGCTGTTTTAGCACATGTTGAAAAGCTATTTACGCATCATTTGGCTTTTTACTGTGTATTTATTTACTGTGATAGACAGTTTGTACAGGAGTAAACTTGGAAATGAGGGTCAAGTAATTTAATAGCTAAAGAACAGAACAAACCCTAAAGTCAACCCTAAGATCTTGTTATCCGTAGTCAGACGTATTACCCATCGCCCCACTAGCCCTACGTTCAGAGAGCATTGGGAGTAGCTGGGTTCTCACACCATTCTATGCTAACAGTGTTGATCTTTGTTGGAAAGTGGACAGAAAGCCAGTCAAATCATTGTTGTAGTCCAAAATGTGGGGCCTTTTGCAGGACTGGCTATCAAAGTAAATTTACATGTATAAAGAGCCAAATGATGAGGAAATATTGTTTCAACATGTGTGTAAATTCATCTAAGCCTCTCAGTGTCAGACAACTACAGCAGTCATCAAGCTTTTGCTGTTGTTTTTCTGGTTTTGCTTGCTAATCATCTTTCCTTGAAAAAACAAGTTTGTCCCTGAAGGACAGAATCAGCAGTGCTAGATAAACCATCCATGACATTTTCTTTTGTTAGTCAACAATTAGGGAAACCGGGAAAATATCAGTATAGTCTCTATTCAGAGTTCCAACTATGCTATGACAACAACAAGGCCCTACTGTTACCAAGTGGTTAGTACTCTGCGTTGTGGCCACAGCAACTCCGGGTCACGGCAGCTTTTGCTTCAAAAGTATTCTGTTGTCCAATGTAATCAGAAACCTGAATCTGGCAGTGGAGCCATAAAAAGACCCCATGCCAAACTACTTGATAATCACCTTGCAAGTCAATGACAGATTGGAGCTGCATTTCCTTGATGAAAAATTGCTAAAAATCTCTTTTACGTGGCTCGTTGGTTGCTCATTGGGGGTATGATTTTCGCTTAGGGTGCGAGAGGTCTTGGGTTCAAATCCCGGACGAGCCCAAAGGACAAACCCTGGTTTTATCAAATCAAGCATTTAAAGTCCAACATTGAAGCAGGTCCACCCAGATGATAATAAAAATGTTTAGTAGACCGAGCCGAGTCTCACAAAGTTCTGTGAAATGATCACAAACTGTTAACACCGCATTACGCGGTGGTGGCACAGAATGTGTGAAAATTCTGTGTGGCCACCACGGAAAACAATGCCAAAGTGATGTCAATGAGAAGATGACGTAGCATTAGGAGCGACTACGGTAGCGAGTAGTATGAAAGGCTAAAAATCCGGGAAGAAAGGTTGGTTGGGGTGTTGGACGGGTCAAAAAGAATACTTTTTCTTTTCCTACTGTGACATGTCAAAATGTCATAAAGGAGCATAGTTTGAAAGCCCATCTCTACACATCCATGTTCCACTCCCACAGGTGTTTCCACCTGACTAATCAGACTGTGTGGCCTTTACAGGCTGAGCTTGATTGGCACGTTTTAATTAAAGTTCTTCCACTTTACTGAGGTGTGGTGGTTGAAACAGTAGCTGAAGTCTAAATGCAGCAGGTTCAACCATCCTTTGGTCTGGGAATGAAGAGCTTGGTCCTTGTTAAGAACCAGTATTAATGCAAAGAAATGACTGGAGCATTTATTGTAGAGAATAAGTAGGCTGACACTGAAGTGTTGAGACAACAGTGACTGAAAATCTAATTCAATCTACATATCGGTCTTCTTAAAGATCTAAATAGATGTTCTCACCTCAGAGTCATCTGGAGCACGTAACCATTAGCTTCTGGACCTCTGAACCCTGAGTGACAATCACTCTGCAGTGAATGAGATGCAGTTTTCACCCTCAGTCTAGCCAAGACTATACTTTCAGGGATCATTTCTATAGTTTCTGACTTGAGAAATGTGTTTCTAAAGTGTTTGGTCTCGCTGACCACGATGATGAGTCGTGATATTCCTTTCTGAGCGTGAAGCTGACAGAGAGTAATGATTCTCTCCATATGCTCTCTGTCATTGATGATCGTTCTTTGCTTCTTTATGGAGCATTGAAGAATGGAATATGATCAGAGTGGTAACAGCAGGTGTGTGGGAAATTAACAAAAGTGAAGATTAAAACATGCTAATTTTGAAATAATGATCTTGTCCATGGTGGACAAGGTTACTTGAAAGAGGTCTACTAATCTCAAAGACCAGCACCTAGTGATGGCAGTCTGACACTGAAGCTTCGATACGAGCTTCAAACCATTAACTACAATTCCATTTGAACCACTGCTCCGAAGGTTGCTTTGGTACGGGAAAATCACATGACACATGACGTCTGAAGCAGCAACTGCTTCATTCTCTGAATGAATCAGCTGATTGGTTGGCAGCGCCACCGCCACACGGAGACTAGTCAGCTGCTGCCACGGCAACTGGCAAAACTGTTTTTATGCACGCCGGCATCATCCGTTCCCTCTGAATGAACTTTCTCTAAATGTGGAGAGGTTGGGAGCAAAAAAAGAAACAGGCTCAGTCCAAAAATGTAGAAAAAGTAAAGTTCCTTAATAAAAATGGTTGAGTGTTCGCTGTTCCACATACCCCCCCCCTCCCCCCCGGCCATAGTTACACAAGCACACCCAACTTGTGCCATATTTTCCCAGCACATCCTCTGTTTTCCCAATACCCAATAATACAATACACAGATCCCTCTCGCTCTCTGCTGCTGCACCTTCATCACGTTGTCATCTGTTGCTGCATCTTCTCTGTGTCCTCTTGCTGCGTAACTTGGTTTTAAATTCAGCAAAAGATATTGTCTCATCACGTTGTGTGACATAGATTGCAAATCATTTGAAGGACTCTAATAATAATAATAATAATCTTTATTTGTAGAACACTTTTCAAAAACAAGTTACAAAGTGCTTTAACAAGTGTAAAGAGACAATTAATACAAAAAGATAAAAGCATGAAAAACATTCAAAGACTAAAATACAGATAAATATAAAATTCCTAAAATGCAATAAAATAAAAGTGATAAAATAAATTCAAATAAGATCGGGAAAGGCTCTCCTATAAAAGTATGTTCTAAGAAGGGACTTAAAAGAGTTCACTGACTCAGCTGACCTGATTTCCTCGGGCAGGCTGTTCCAGAGCCTCGGGGCCCTGACCCCCTTTAGTTTTCAGTCGAGACTCTGGACCAGATAGCAGACCTCTGCCCGAGGATCTCAAGGTGCGTGCTGGTGTATATGGGACTAAAAGGTCAGAAATATAACACGGCGAGAGGCCATGAAGAGCTTTAAAAGTGATCAATAGAATTTTAAAGTCAATTCTAAAACATACTGGGAGCCAGTGTAATGAAGCTAAAATAGGAGTAATGTGATCATATTTCTTTGTTCTGGTTAAAAGCCTGGCAGCTGAGTTCTGGACAGTCTGGAGTCGATCAATAGATTTTTGGGTTAAACAGGTGAAAAGGCTGTTGCAATAATCCAGGCGAGATGAGATGAAGGCGTGTAAAATGGTCTCGGTGTCCTTAAAAGTTAACATAGATCGAATTTTAGCTATATTTCTAAGTTGATAAAAACATGATTGAACAAGCTTTGTGGTGTGCTGCTCAAAATTTTAATTACTATCAAACCAAACACCGAGGTTCTTTGCCACAGGCTTAATATGATTTACTAGCAAACCGGCAGATGGCTGTATTTGATTTGCCATCCGCTGAGACCCGATGACCAGGATTTCTGTTTTGTCTGAGTTCAGCTGGAGGAAATTATTTCACATCCATTTTTTAACTTCACAAAGGCAGTTGTTAAGTGAACTCAGCATTCCAGGGTCTGTGGATCTAACGGGCAAGTATATTTGTGTGTCATCAGCATAAATATGAAAAGAAATGCCATGTTTATGGATAATATGTCCAAGGGAAGCAGATATAAGGAAAACAAAATGGGTCCTAAGACCGACCCCTGAGGCACACCATATTTAACTGAACAGAACGAGGAGACATAGTTATTTACAGACACGCAAAACTTCCTATTTGACAGGTAGGATGAAAATCATTCTAGGGCCGTGCCAGAGATCCCCATGCGGTGTTAACAGTTTGTGATGAGACCAGGCTGCCCTAGATCAACAAGCCACGAGAGGCATGTCCTGCTCATTTGCTACTCCACTACACGTTCGCTTCCTACTAATCTTGTTAGGGGATCCCAGGTTCTTCCAAGGCCAGAGTCAAGGATCAATCACAAATTGACTGCTGTGAACAAAGTCTTCAGTTTTTTGATTAAATTAGAAAGTGTATAATTGCCTTTGTTCTACATGCACACATATGACTACTTTCCATCATCAGGAGAACCTGATACTAAGATGGACGTGAAACCCTTTAATTTAAATATATCAATGTTTCGTTCTTTGGGCTCGTCCGGAATTGAACCCTGGACCTCTTGCACCCGAAGCTAGAATCATACCCCTAGACCAACGAGCCACATAAATGAGGTTTTCAGCAATTTTTCATCAAGGAAATGCATCAAGCCGGGGGACTTCCCATGATGCACTAAGCACCTCTCACCTCATCATCTATATGCAAGCTCATCCCATTAATGCATGTTACTAACTCGACTTCTTCCCTTTCCTGGAGTCTTGTGCTCTCTCGCCCCTCTCCTCTCTCCTCCTATCTCTTCCTGCAGGTGTTTCTGGCTCTGGAGCTGTGGAGTCTGGATCTGTGGTTGGAGACACCTGCTGCCTCCATGTTCCTGCTCGACATCCTCTAGTGCAGTTCTCCATGTCTCTCTCTCTCTCTGTCTCTTTCTGTCTCTTCTCTGTTTGTGTTTTTATCTGTCTCTCTTTCTCTCACCCCAACCGGTCGAGGCAGATGACCCCCCACCCTGAGCCATGGTTCTGCTCGAGGTTCCTGCCTCTTAAAAGGAAGTTTTTTCCTCCACTTCTACTAACTAATTGAAAAGTGTATGAACATTTGTGCAAACAGGGATAGCACTGCTTTTCATGTTGTCGTGGCTGAGTGGTTAAGGCGATGGACTAGAAATCCATTGGGGTCTCTGCGCCAGGTTTGAATCCTGCCGACAACGAGAGGCATGCTTTAGGAGTCGTAGCAAACCAATAACACATTACAGTATACCAAATTGCAAATCTACCTTCACAAACAATACTGTGTTATCTCATACGTACTGGAAGCCACCAGTCTCTACCAATGTATTTCTTAGCATTTATTTTCAGTCTGTGTTACCAGATTTGCAGTGAACGTTGTATTGTCCAGCAGAAAGGCAACAGGTGTGTTACTTTTCCACTATGATTTATACCATTAGCAGTGCAAGCATTTTGCCCAGGTTTGATTTCCAGCCACCACAGTTGCATTTACAGGTTTTGAAGCCATATACAACATTAACATTACATGTTTTACCCAGGTTTTTGGGTTTCTTGTATTCAGTGATATTTCCATGTTATAGAACATAGTGGCAATAAGTAAATTGCAGTTTCTGCTTGCAGCCATGATGAGTTGTGCACTTTGGCAAGCCTGAACACTTTAAGCCACTGTTGTCTCAATTGTGGTATGTGTACCAGTCTTTAAAAAGTAACGTTGCACTTTTTCAAGAAGGTTTGTTCAATAACAATATCATAATGTTACAATGTTGTTGTTTTAAAGTTGCAATTCTAGAACAGTAGGTTGAAGTTTTAGAATTTGAACATGTATTGTCACCAGACTTTGGATTGATCTGAGGAACATTACGTAAGCGCTGAACATGATCGTATAATGCTGGAACACTTTAGTCTGGGAAATTACAGGGATTGTTACACTGGGATGGAACTGCCAATCTTGTGACTGACAGCCAATCCCATCCAATGAACCACAGCCACTCTCTCAAAGACACCACCCAACGTGGGGGTCGAACCCACGACCCTGAGATTAAGAGTCTCATGCTCTACCGACTGAGCTAGCCGGGCACTTCTTGAAGGTTTAGTTGTGGTCTTAAATTTTTCTTACAGTTCTAGAATGTTAAGTTGCAGTTCTAGAACGATAGGTTAAAGTTTAAAACTTCTAACTCTCTCACTTCTGTGAGAATGAAAATAGGTATATGTAATAAATAGAATGTATGGACAGTATGTAAGAGTAAAGAATATATGTGCATGAAGGTGTAAATATATGTATGTGAAAGGAGAAGGTATGTATGTGAGAGTACCAGAATAAATCATGTCTTATACGGCCCCTCATGGCATGCTAAACCATCATTACTGTTTTCCCCCTCTCATTCCCCTGCTCTGGTGTTTCCCCCTCATTCCCCTGCTCTGGTATTTCCTCATCTCATTTCCCCTGCTCTGGTGTTTCCTCCTCTCATTCCCCCTGCTCTGGTGTCCCCCCCTCATTCCCCCTGCTCTGGTGTTTCCTCATCTCATTTCCCTGCTCTGGTGTTTCCTCCTCTCATTCCCCCTGCTCTGGTGTTTCCTCCTCATTCCCCTGCTCTGGTGTTTCCCCCTCATTCCCCCTGCTCTGGTGTTTCCTCATCTCATTTCCCCTGCTCTGGTGTTTCCTCCTCATTCCCCTGCTCTGGTGTTTCCCCCTCATTCCCCTGCTCTGGTATTTCCTCATCTCATTTCCCCTGCTCTGGTGTTTCCTCCTCTCATTCCCCTGCTCTGGTGTTCCCCCTCATTCCCCTGCTCTGGTGTTTCCTCATCTCATTTCCCTGCTCTGGTGTTTCCTCCTCTCATTCCCCTGCTCTGGTGTTTCCTCCCATTCCCCTGCTCTGGTGTTTCCTCATTTCTCCTCCTCTCATTTCCCCTGCTCTGGTGTTTCCTCATCTCATTTTCCCTGCTCTGGTGTTTCCTCCTCTCATTCCCCTGCTCTGGTGTTTCCTCCTCTCATTCCCCCTGCTCTGGTGTTTCCTCATCTCATTTCCCCTGCTCTGGTATTTCCTCCTCTCATTTCCCCTGCTCTGGTGTTTCCTCATCTCATTTCCCCTGCTCTGGTGTTTCCTCCTCTCATTCCCCTGCTCTGGTGTTTCCTCCTCTCATTTCCCCTGCTCTGGTGTTTCCTCATCTCATTTCCCCTGCTCTGGTGTTTCCTCCTCTCATTTCCCCTGCTCTGGTGTTTCCTCCTCTCATTCCCCCTGCTCTGGTGTTTCCTCCTCTCATTTCCCCTGCTCTGGTGTTTCCTCATCTCATTTCCCCTGCTCTGGTGTTTCCTCCTCTCATTCCCCCTGCTCTGGTGTTTCAGGCAGTTTTTGTGGCAGTTTTAGTAAGTTGCAGAGCTAGTATACTCAAAGTTCAAGTAGGATACCTTGAATGTGTACTTTACTAGTAAATGTACATAGTTACACCCCCTCCTCCTGGTGTAGAGGCTTAAACATCTCTAGTTCTCTTCTATCCTATTGTTCTCTTCTATACTTCTATAGTTCTATAGTTCTCTTCTATCCTTCCATAGTTCTATAGTTCTCTTCTACACTTCTATAGTTCTTTAGTTCTCTTCTATCCTTCTATAGTTCTCTTATATTCTTCCATAGTTCTATAGTTCTCTTCTATCCTTCTATAGTTCTCTTCTATCCTTCTATAGTTCTGTTCCATACTTATATAGTTCTCTACTATCCTTCTATACTTCTATAGTTCTCTAGTTGTCTTCTTTTTTTCTATACTTCTGTAGTTCTCTTCTATCCTTCTATACTTCTATAGTTCTCTTCTATCCTTCCATAGTTCTATAGTTCTCTTCTATTTCTGTTTTGTGTAAAGCTCGTTGTGACTGTTAAAAGAAAGAAAGTTTTATTTATATTTTTATTTAATATTAAAAAGACACAGGTAAAGGTTAGATGTTCTGTTTAAATGAACTCATTAAATACCTAATTTAATAAATATAACATATTTCTAAAAAGCATTTTTAAAACACGTTTTATTCACATTCTGTAAATTGCCCCGCCCCCTCTGGGCCGCCGTAGGTCTCCTTTATATAGCAAAAATTCTGTGTGGCTACCACGGAAAACAATGCCAAAGTGATGTCAATGAGAATATGACGTAGCGTTAGGAGCGACTATGGTAGTGAGTAGTATGAAAGGCCAAAAATCCGCAAAGGGAGGTTGGTTGGGGTGTTGGACGGGTCAAACAGAAGACCCAGTAGAGCGTGATCAGATTTTAAGGTCCGGATTTGAATCAGGTGCACACTGATGATTGAAAGTGATAATGTAAAGTATGTCCAAAAACTGAAAACTCTGATCTCAGCAGTCAATTTGGATTGATCCTTGACTCTGGCCTTGGAAGGACCTGCGATCCCCTAGGGGCCTAACCCGGAAGTGGTCAGGATTTAATCCAGAAGTGGGTCGGGTTGTCTTTAAATGGGCGGGGCTTTAACCAGTATTTTTTTTTAAGCATGCAATTGATATGGGTTGATCAGAAATTGTTGTATTTATTGCTGATGACAGCATCAGCGAGATCAGTGGTGTTGTCATGGTAACAAACAAACTATATACAGAACAAGTTTTGCAACAATGAATACAACAATGCGGTTGCAATTATGAAGTAAAATGTAATGAACAAGAGTTTTCATACTCAATAATATAACTTTCTTTTTTTAACTTTAAATTTTTATGATCAGTGTGATCATTTTTTTTGTGTCTGTGAGTGAGTAAGAGATACAGAGAGAGAGAGAGAAAGAAAGAGAGAGGAGGGGTTGAAATGTATTTGTGTGTGTATCTTAATTTGTAATATTATTTACTTATACCGCAACTGCCTTTTATTTTTTTTATAAAATACAGCAAGAAAGTTTCAGACACTCACAAAAACTGGTTAGATCCAGCAGGCAGATTAAAAAAAAAATAAAAATACTCCGACATGCAGAGACGTGACGCGACACGCATTCTACCATCACCATGTCTGAACTAACCCCACGTTACTGTCCATTTGGACAAATCAACATCCGTGAGTGGTTGGGCTGTATACAGGTTTTGATCACATCCATCGGTTGTATGGACGGGACTTCAATACCCCGGTTCCACCGCCTGATCGCTGTCTTCAAAGGTGCTCTCAAGCACTCCCAGCTGTGCGTTTGCAGAAGAGCGCCTTGTTTTCTTGTAGCTTGGAAAAAGGCTTTAGCTTATGACAAGGTCAACAAATTGCACCATTGTGCTACTCATTAGTGTGCTCACTTCAGTTATGTATTGAAGCACATCCTTAGAGCTAATGGCCCTCATTTATCAACCTAACGTAGAAACCAGCCCAGATATGAGCGCAGAAATCCTCTTACGACAGGCTTCATGTGAGATTCATGAAACGTTCCTATCACACCAATCAGAGCGTAAGAATGATCGTACATTGATAAATGCAGCGGCTTGAAATCGTAATTAAAATATCACGCCCTAATATATTCTCATTTTGAGGCCTCGCCTCTACTATTTACGACATGGCCAGACATAATCCGGCTAAGAAGCGGCACTTTTCAGAGGTGGAGATTGAAACCCTGACCTCTCAGTTTAATCTGCAGTACCGTGTGTCCTATTTGGCAGCCTAAAAACTGGTATTAGGCTGCAGGAAGAATGCAGAATAGAAAGAGATCACTGATGTGGTCAACGTGTTGCCGTATTAAATCGGACTCCAGCAGAAGATTATTTAATTTATACATCCTTGACATATGTATACTCCTAATAGTAATATATAGGCTTATATTGCAATCTCGTAGCCCTACATGTAGGTGTACCCATAATTAAATAAACACGCGATGGCAAAGTTTATGCAGTGTTTTTTAATTTTTCTTGTGTTTTTTTGTGAGTCAGAGCCAGGCAACAGCTGTGAGGGAGAGCCCGTGTGTCCTCTGCCTCTACACTTGGCACTATTTCACATCTTTGTCTGTAGTTCTCTATTCTTTTTCTTGTTTTTTGTTATGTTTCGGCAAAGAGTATTTTGGGTTGTCCGTCCATCTCTACATCAGAATCAGAAATACTTTATTGATACCCGATGATACCGCTCTGTTTCCTTTTGTAAGTACATACTTGGCCTACATTTTGAAATGCATGCAGGTACACATGCATACAGTGGTATGCATGTGTTTAGGAACCCATGCTGAAGTTGACTAAAAAGAGGAATAAAAAATAATGTTTTGGAAATTGAATCTTGATGCATTAATTTAATAAAAAGGAAAAATCCAACCTTTAAGGACACCAGCTGTGTTGTCCAGCGATGGTGGTATAGTGGTGAGCATAGCTGCCTTCCAAGCAGTTGACCTGGGTTCGATTCCCAGCCATCGCAGTAGTTTTCATTGTGTGGTTACTTGCTTTATTTGTCAAGAAGTAACCAGAAAGGTTACTTGTCCAACCCGATTTGATAAAATATTAGATCTCTGTTATGGTACAAATAAGGGAGCATATCAATCAATCAAGCTGCCTCCACGAGGATCCACAGACACAGGCAGCACACTACTTTTCACTATGATTTATACCATTAGCAGTGCAAGCATTTTGCCCAGGTTTGATTTCCAGCCACCACAGTTGCATTTCCAGGTTTTGAAGCCATATACAACATTAACATTACATGTTTTACCCAGGTTTTTGGGTTTCTTGTATTCAGTGATATTTCCATGTTATAGAACATGGTGGCCATAAGTAAATTGCAAATTCTGCTTGCAGCCATGATGAGTTGTGCACTTTGGCCAGCCTGAACACTTTAAGACACTGTTGTCTCAATTGTGGTATGTGTACCAGTCTTTAAAGAGTAATGTTGCCCTTTTTCAAGAAGGTTTGTTCAGTAACAATATCATAATGTTACAATGTTTTTTTTTTTTTAATTTCCACACCAGGCGTGTGTGTGTGTGTGAGTAAGAGAGAGACAGAGAGAGAGCGGGGGGAACACGACTGTGTTCTACGGATCAAATAGAGTGAATAAATTAGAGCCAGCGGACGGTAACAAAGACGCAACGCAAGTCGCATTCTATGTCTGAAAGCCCACGTTTACCAGAAATCTACTGGTTACTAAGGAAGTACCACAAACCCAAGTTAAAAACAAAGCTGAAGCTGAAGAAACCCTAAACGTTAACGGAAAGACCCGCGGACCTGAGTGACTGAGAGAGAGAGAGAGAGAGAGAGAGAGAGAGAGAGCTGTTCTCAGTGTTCTGTGTGTGAGTGAGAGTGAGCAGGGCAGAGCAACACAAGAAATCTGTATGTGTGTGTGTGGGGGCGCTGTGACGACTAGCCTATCACAGAACAGTGTAGGGGAGGCGCTGTGACGACTAGCCTATCACAGAACAGTGTAGGGGAGGGGCGCTGGGACGACTAGCCTATCACAGAACGCAGACACAGTCAGCTACCCAATGAGGAGTTTTATTCAATCCAAGGATTCGGTCTATCGCTGCCCACAGACAGAAGAAGATCCGGGAGAACGAAGAGAAAGAAAAGGCAGAGCGTCAGAGCGATGCGGACTGGATTCAGGCTTACAGCGAGGCTGACAGGATGTTTCTAGCCAAGGAAAAAGTGAAGGCCGAGAAGATCAGAGAAGACAAAATCAAATTACATAACTACAACGTTGCCGTGGCAGCAGAAAAACGTGCCGTCCTTGAGGAGCTCAAAAGGGAGAAACGTGTTGAGGCAAAGAAGGCAGAACCGTTTGCTGTGAAGGAGAAACAACGCCAGCAACATGTTGACAATGACCTTCTTGATGCTGCAGAGAACCTCCCTTTGTTTGAGGAATGTCGGAAACTCAAATTTAGCAATAAAAAGCCCAATAAGGTCGCCATGGGGACGGCCCTCCCTCTGCCTCCCATTCCCAACGCAGCTCGCCAGAACACCTTGGCTTCAGCCAATGGAGGGTTTGCCTCCCCTTTAATTGTGGAGGGGTCCAAGTGCCTCTTTGGTAAAACCAACCAGCCATTACCCAGATATCCCAGTGCTAAACCTCAGCACGTTAGAAAGCATGATAAAGAGACCAGGATGTTTGATCGGCAACAGTTCTGCCGCTCCTCTGCACCGGCCTTCTCCAAGCTCCCGCCCATCCCACAGGAAAAAGGCAAATATCCTCTGTTGAAATGAACACTATTGACTGGTTACTCATTAAACATGAAAAACTTAATCAATAAATGTCTAATTGCCTTTTTATTAGATTACAACATGAATGTATTCAAAACATAATACAACTCATGTCATATACTGCCAAATAGATAACTCTTATAATCTAACTATCTACCTGGCTCTAATCATTTGAGATGATATTGTGTGTGTGATGAGTGTTGCATATATCCAGCTGTTTGGGCCCCTGAGGGACAAAGTGACTGCATTTATGTAAAATCAGTAGCATACAGTAGTATATGAATGAATGCAAGTCTACATTTTGTCAGTAGAGAGCAGTGTTACACAAGGCTAGTCCGCAGAAATACTCTGGTAAAAGTTAAGGTCATGCATTTAAAAGTAAAAGTATTAGAATGAAGTATTAAAAGTAAAAATACGTATGCAGAATTGCCCATATAGAATGATTATATAATAGGCTTATAATTGTGAAAAACCTCTTTATGTTGCAGCTGTTAAAGGTGGGGCAAACTTTTTTATCTATTACCGGGTCACTTAAACTATAATACATTATTATTCATTTGTCAACTACATTTTGCATTGCTAATTAAATATGAAAACTAACTTCACCTACAGGAGTCAAATAAATGTAGTAGAGTAGAAAATACAATGTTCCCCTCAGAAATAGAGTGGAGTATTTTATTTATGCTATTATTATTTTTTATTTACCTTTATTTAACCAGGAAGAGACTCATTGAGATTAAAAATCTCTTTTTCAGGCAGCAGTACAACCACACATACATACATACAACCACACATACATACATGCACATACATACACTCACCTATAGGATTATTAGCAACATCATACTAATACTGTGTTTGACCCCCTTTCACCTTCAGAACTACCTTAATTCTACGTGCCATTGATTCAACAAGGTGCTGAAAGCATTCTTTAGAAATGTTGGCCCATATTGATAGGATAGCATCTTGCAGGTGATGGAGATTTTTCTAAAGATATCCTAACACAATACATGCATTAATATTGCAATTAGGTATTTATCATGAGAGATTATAGAGTTTGGAATCTGGCGGTCGAATGACGTTCAAGGCAGTTCTAGTAGTTATGGAATCCCGGCACTTCTAGTGTTAAATCATGTGTTCATGTTGTACCCGTTCATTATTGCATTGGTACTGTATTATTGTAATCATTTCTAATTAATTCCTGTTCATGCACTTGTATATAGTTGTTGGTTTTGGCCGAGCGGTCCAAGGCGCTGCGTTCAGGTCGCAGTCTCCACTGGAGGCGTGGGTTCAAGTCCCACTTCTGACAAGTGTTTTCATCTGAAACTAATGACTGAGACATGATATTGGGAATTAAGAACTTAGCAGTTCTTTGTATTTAAGAAGACATGAATGTGCGCATGATATGCAATAGCAAGTACAGCGTTTTGTGAGCAACTCTTCAAATTTTTTAACAACAACCTATCGTTCTAGAACGACAACATAACATTCTAGAACATAAAGTAACATTTTAGGTCTGCAACTTATAAAATTCTGAAACTTTGACCTATTGTTCTAGAACTGCAACTTAACATTCTAGATCTTAAACCTAACATTCGAGAACTGTGAGAAAAATGTAAGACCAAAACTAAAACATATGAGAAGTGCCCGGCTAGCTCAGTCGGTAGAGCATGAGACTCTTAATCTCAGGGTCGTGGGTTTGACCCGGTGTATTTTAGAGAGTGGCTGTGGTTCATTGGATGGGATTGGCTGTCAGTCACAAGATTGGCATTTCCATCCCAGTGTAACAATCCCTGTAATTTCCCAGACTAAAATGTTCCAGCATTATACGATCATGTTCAGCGCTTACGTAATGTTCCTCAGATCAATCCAAAGTCTGGTGACAATGCATGTTCAAATTCTAAAACTTCAACCTACTGTTCTAGAATTGCAACATTCCAGAACTGATGCTTAACATTCTAGAGCTACAATGTAACATTCTAGAACTGTAAGTAACATTTTAGGACTGCAACTGTTAAAATTCTAAAACTTCAACCTATTGTTCTAGAACTGCAACTTAACATTCCAAAACTGCAGTTCAACATTCTAGAACTTAAACTTCACATTCTAGAACTGAAAGTAACATTTTAGGACTGCAACTTCTAAAATTCTCAAACCTTAACCTATTGTTCTAGAACTGCAACTCAACATTCTAGATCTTAAACCTAACATTGTAAAACTGCCAAGTAACATTCTAGAACTGTAAGAAACATTTTGGGACCACAACTCTTAAAATTCTAAAACTACAACCTATTGTTCTAGAACTGCAGCTTAACCTTCTAGAGCCTAAACCTAACATTCTAGAACTGAAACTTAACATTCTAGAACTGCATTAAGACAGTTAGGGGCTCGTCAAAAGCCAGCCCACGCACTGGATCCCGCTCCTGTACATCTGAAATGAGAGAGAGACGATTGGTTAAAACATCCACTTCTTCTTGCTCGAGGTTAAAACGTTTTAAAAAGGTCTGGATAAAAGCATAGGCTGGTGGCAGGATTACAGACCCAGGTACTTTAAGATCAGAGGGTAAGGTCTTCAATCTTCTGAGGTATGATCCCATCCAGAACCGTTGCCATAGCTGCAGTCTTAGGATTTCTGGATGGGGCCGTGGCTGCTGTTATGTGTATAGCTGGAAATCTGCTCCCTAAAAACAATAACAGGTCCGGCACTCCTTTCCCTCCTTTCTCCTTTGGCTTCTTCGTCACTCTTCTTTGCACTTGTTCCCACTTGGACCCCCACAGGAAATAAAAAATGGCTCGTTCCAGGTCTAAAATCTCTTTTCTGGGTGTGATACTCGTCAATTGATCTGCGAGTTCATGTGAATGTTTTTGAAAAATCTGAAAATACTCCCTCCAGATGGGACTTGAACCCACCATCCCCACCTTAGGAGACCAGTCCCTTATCTATTAGGCCACTGGGGATTTACATTACCCAAGTTCACGAGAAATACATATACAGTTCTGGAGACGTAATGAAACAGTAACCTTGACCTTTGACCTCCAAAATCAAAACCAGTTCATCCGCGACTCCAAGTGGTTATTTATGCCAAATTTTAAGTGATTTGAGTGACAGCAAATATCTGGTAAACCTAAATATATCTATATGTAATTACTGTGCCAAATATTGACTTTGGCCCTTCCTTGTTAGTGTAGTGGACAGTAGCTGTCACGCGGAAGACCGGGGTTCGATTCCCTGACGGGGAGATGTTTTTACCAGCTACTTAACAATGCTACAAGGCCTCGAGAAAGTCAGCGTTGGACTACTCATGAGGGAAAAGTGGGCCTTGCTCAGGCTGTGTTCAGCATGGGAGGAGAACTCCTGACCTTAAATGGGAATATTGTCAAGCGATGGAAAGAGCACAACTCCTGGACATGAACAACACGTCACAAGGTGCAGCAGGAGGTGGAAGAACTGAAGCTGAGAACTGAATGGGAGACATTAACATGGACGGGAATCAGCTGTTATCCCTCAAAAACATCAGCTCATGGGAAAGAAAGAGAGGTCGATACAGAGCGCCGAGGTTTTAACCAAACATGGACGCACAACATCGCCACAACACTACGCCATTTTCTGAAGAGGAGTTTCTAGTTACTTTTCAGGTTTTTCCCCTTTCTGGTCCAATGAAAACCACGTATCTCCAGATGTGTGTTGATGTTGAATGTGTGTGATAAACTGAAGTATGATGTCATAAGAGTGTCATTAAATAATAAAATAAATCTGTAAAATAAGAAGAAACTAAATGTCAAAGTTCAACTCAGTTCAGTTTATTTAAGAAGACAGATCAAATTAATAAAATAAATGATTATACATGGGTTAAAAATCCCAGAATTAGCCAAAAGCTCGCAAACTTCCCCCTGAATCCAATCAGCTGTTCTCATGGCACAGGGAACATTTCACAAGTAGAAGGAAAAATGGATTAAATACAATTTCAGCAAATTTTGGAGGCTAACTTGATGCCATCTGTGAAATAGCTGAAGTTAAAGAGAGGATGGCGTCTACAAATGGATAATGATCATAAACACACCCCAAAATCCACGGTGGATTACATCAAGAGGCGTAAACTGAAGGTTTTGCCATGGCCTTCACAATCTCCTGACCTCAACATAATGTAAATCTATGATAGACTTTAAAAGAGCAGTGCGTGACAGACAGCCCAGAAATCTCAAAGAACTGGAAGACTTTTGGAAGGAAGAATGGGCGAAGATACCTCAAACAAGAATCAAAGACTCTTGGCTGCTACAAGAAGAGTTTCCAAGCTGGGGGTACAAGGTATTAACTCTGCAAGGGGCCCAAACTTTTGCAGACATCATTTCCTTGTTTGTGATTTTTAAAGTGTAAATGATGAAATAAAATCTAACTTTTTGTTACATATTATACGAATGTCTAATCTGTCATTTGATTCCTTTTGGAGATTTTTCCATCTTTTTTTGGCTTCGTTATGCACATTAATACACATTTTTACCTGGGGTGCCCAAACCTTTGAACCCCACTGTAGTTGTTTTTTCTTGAAGCTGCACTTTCAGATGTCTCTTTGTAGTTTTGCTTATTTAAAGCTAATGTACTTGTTCAGACTATTTCGGCTTCTCTCCGGTGTGAACACGCTGGTGAGATTTAAGGCGACTACTCTGAGAAAACGTTTTCCCACATTGTTCACACCAGTACGGCTTCTCTCCGGTGTGAACACGTCTGTGTATTTTAAGACTACCGCTAGCAATAAATGTTTTACCACATATATCACAGCTGTACGGCTTCTCTCCAGTGTGAATGCGTTGATGTGTTTTAAGGGCACTACTCGTAGAACACATTTTCCCACAGTGTTCACAGCTGTAAGGCTTCTCTCCGGTGTGAACACGCTGGTGAGATTTTAATTCACAACTTTGAATAAAGGCTTTACCACATAGATCACAGCAGAACGGCTTCTCTTCAGTGTGTCTGCGCTGGTGACATTTAAAGCCACTATTATTAGTAAAGGTTTTCCCACATCGTTCACACCGGTACGGTTTCTCTCCGGTGTGAACACGTCGGTGGATTACCAGGCAATCCCTCCTAGAAAAGGTTTTACCACATAGATCACAGCTGTACGGCCTCTCTCCAGTGTGACTGCGTTGATGTATTATTAGGATACTCTTCAGTGTGAAAGCTGCCCCACATTGATCACAGCTGTGTAGATTCTCTCCAGTGTGAACTCTCTGATGAAGCTTTAAAGTTGCAGATGTTGTGAAGGATTTGTCACAGTGTTGACAGTGGTGACGTTTGGGTCCCTCTCCTCTTCTCTGGTTCTATAGCAACAGACAAACCAAGAGAGAGAGAGAGAGTATTTATTAGTTGGGGCTGGCTCAGAAGAGTCCTGAACCATTCCTTAGTTATGCTGCTATAGGCCTAGACTGCTGGGGGACTTCCCATGATGGAGGTTAGAGCGCCATCACAGAGACAGAGGACAGGGACGGAGGTTAGAGTGCCAACACAGAGACAGAGGACGGGGACGGAGTTTAGAGTGCCAACACAGAGAGAGAGGTCGGCGACGGAGGTTAGAGCACCAACACAGAGACAGGGGACGGAGGTTAGAGTGCCAACACAGAGACAGAGGACGGGGACGGAGGTTAGAGTGCCAACACAGAGAGAGAGGTCGGGGACGGAGGTTAGAGTGCCAACACAGAGACAGGGGACGGAGGTTAGAGTGCCAACACAGAGACAGGGGACGGAGGTTAGAGTGCCAACACAGAGACAGAGGACGGGGACGGAGTTTAGAGTGCCAACACAGAGACAGAGGACGGGGACGGAGTTTAGAGTGCCAACACAGAGAGAAAGGACGGGGTCGGAGGTTAGAGTGCCAACACAGAGAGAGAGGTCGGGGACGGAGGTTAGAGCACCAACACAGAGACAGAGGACGGGGACGGAGGTTAGAGCACCAACACAGAGACAGAGGACGGAGGTTAGAGCGCCAACACAGAGAGAGTGGACGGGGACGGACATCTGGAAACAGACATTCGAGAAGAAGAATTTCTGGCAGAACGAGAGCAACACCGGAAGTGGAACATCGTGGGTATAGACTGGGCCGACACACACTGACAGCTAACGAGGGAACACACACACACACACACACACACCCAACATCTGGATGCACATCTGACAGATTATAATACACGGATGGTTTCTATTAACTCTGATACTTCCACTGGGAAAACCACCCAAAGGCTGATTCAGGGTCACTTTAACCACATTGTGGAAAATGATTGAGCTGTGTGTGTGTATATATATATATATATATATATATATATATATATATATATATATATATATATATATATATATGTGTGTGTGTGTGTGTGTGTGTGTGTGTGTGTGTAGTGATAGATGTGGCGATCCCAAGCGACAGCAACATAAAGAAGAAGGAATACGAGAAGCTTTAGAAATACCAAGGGCTGAAAGAGGAGCTAGAAAAGATGTGGAAAGTCCATTTGTCTTTTAATTGTTTTAACCCTGTGCTTGTTGTTGTGTGTCTGCAACTCTTGCAAAGTTACTCAGTGTCCTCAGGGAGACTAATGAAGACATTTTGACTTTGAGGACATTTGGTCCGTGCGCTCCGCGTGGCGGCTGCTAAATAACACGTGAGCGCTCCAGATTACTTTCAACTGATGTCAAATAAAACTGAATGAAATGTAATTTCCCACCAAACAGCAGCTGGTGGAGATGCTGAGTGGCTGGTGGGTAAAAATCTGAAAATGTTCCCTCGGTCCAAGAATCCGTGTGACATCATTTCCTGATAAAAGAACGTTGATGTGAGAATCAGAATCATAACCAGAATCATGATTGTGACATCATCGGTGCTTCTGAGCAGTCGTCATATACAGGATGTCCGTGCACATTCAGTCATTTCACACAGTTGAACTGTTGGTCAAACACACACAGAGACATCTGTCTGCAACGATGAGTTATTTTACCGACTGAGCTGAAGAACATTGATATCCAAGAAGATAACGGAGATCCAGAAGTTAATGGGAGTGGTGGGGGCGGGGTGATGAGTTTAGGGGTTTACGTGGGTTCCTGGAAGGCGAGGCCTTCAAGGCCTGGGAGGCGTCTCAAGTCTTCAGTTTATTCTGACATCAGAGGCCAAACTATTTGTGTCGTATTAGACGGTATGTCATATACCATTAAAAATGGAGTTTGCAAATAAAGGCCAAATAAATGGAATCCATATGCCTGTGTCCTCTATTTAACAGGAAATCATGTTTAAATGCACTGGTTAATTCATTTCACACACACACACACATAAACACAAACAATCATATAATATGGTTGAATGCAATCAGACACCAGGAAGAGACTTCTCTGCAAACTCCAGGACAGTTTTTATGGGAAGTGTTGCTCCTTAAAGGAGAACTCCGGTCAATTTCAACACGTAGGTGTGTTTTATTTTATTTTTTTATTTTTATAGGTGTAGTTCTGTCAGTAGCGAGACAAATGAAACCAACCGGTGCTGCTACACCGAGTTCTCCTCCTGCTAGCGTTAGCAGCCAACAGGCTTCAACAGGCCAAGTTATTAACGTGTTTTAGCCTCTTAACGAGCTCAAAGAAACCACAGACTATGGAGACCTTCAAAAAAGGACTAAAACATTTATTTTTAGCAGAACTTATGAGTTTTAACCTTACATAATAATATTGTTGCACTATCTACATATATTTAGCAATAATCTCTCTCTTTTTCTCTCTCTGTGTGTGTGTGTCTCTCTCTCTTTGTGAAAGCGTCTGTGTGCATTCATTAATATTGAGATTAGATTCCTGGTCTCTTCAGTCTGGAGTAACCTCTTTCCTTCACTCACCTCCTCCTCCTTCCTCTTGCTCCCTCGCTCCTCTGAGTCTCCCGAGGCCTCCCTGACACCTTTCCTCTTGCCCTCCTCCTCCTCCTCCTCGTGTTTCTGCAGGTACTCGGTGATAAGGTCCAGGTCCAGGTGGTCTTGCGGCTCCCATGTGTTATCCTCACTGGAAAGGTGAGTGCAGACAGAAGAACATCTCCTCACACTTTGTTTTTTAGGAAATCCATTCTCACTCTAGCTGCTAATTTGGATTATTCCTTTTATCTGTTGCCATGTTGGAAGGTTATTTGCGGGTCTGCACTTTAGGGTCAAAATACCAAACCTTCAACTTTAAGAATGCTGAAAACTGTGTGTATATATATATATATATATATATATATATATATATATATTCTAGACTCATACTTACTCTGAGAACCCCTTCCATTTCAGCAAAAACTCTACTCTTCCCTTCACCACTCTGCGGTCCAAAACCTTCTCCACCACATACTCCTCTTCCTCTTTCACTGCTGCAAGCTCCTCCTCTTCCTCCTTCACTGCTGCAAGCTCCTCCTCTTCCTCCTTCACTGCTGCAAGCTCCTCCTCCTCCTTCACTGCTGCAGGCTGTTCCTCTTCCTCTTCCTCCTTCTTTCCTGCTCCGGTCGCCAGCTTGACGTCTGCCCCAAGGGGCTGGTTTCAAATTGAGTAACCGGGGTAACAAATGATTCTTCTTGATTGGGGTTCACTACTTAACTCTCATAGGCCAAACCCTGGAAAGCAGAATCACGGAGTCAGTGAGTGAGAGAACGAACCGCCGTCCTCGTCTCCAAATCTGTCTGTTTATTACAAATTCTCCAAAACACAAAAGCATAAAACAGTCCTCAACAACAACATTCCCCTCGCGGAAACATGTTTCAGCTCAATTTAAGAACCGGAACACCATTTTCTTTACTCCCCAGTTTTCAGTGGGCAAAATCTTCCTCACTCAAATTCCCAGAAATAGTCTCGTCCTTACCAAAATAAATATCAACCTTACTGTACCGTTTCAATAATAATATATATCTCTTCTTTCTACCTCCACAACTCCACCGTTATACTAATGTCATCATGGAAATCATAAACCTTCTTTGGCTGGAAATAAATATTCAAACGACTTCAGAGTCAAACATGAGCCATCATACACCTCGGGGTAATAGTTCACCTTATAATACATTCCTTTACTAATACTCTGGAGAACTTTTAGGAGGAACTCCCCTTTAAGAGTTAAACAACATTTTAACATTAACAGTCCTGTCAGGATACGTTAAAAACCACAAAATAACTCATTACCAGGGAATGGAAGCACCAGCACCCTGAACCACACACACAACCCTATGTTAACTAGCATGTTAGTTAGCAGTAATTAGCCTGTGTCTATGTTAATGTTAACTAGCATGTTAGTTAGCAGGAATTAGCCTGTGTCTATGTTAATGTTAACTAGCATGTTAGTTAGCAGGAATTAGCCTGTGTCTATGTTAATGTTAACTAGCATGTTAGTTAGCAGGAATTAGCCTGTGTCTATGTTAATGTTAACTAGCATGTTAGTTAGCAGTAATTAGCCTATGCCTATGTTAATGTTAACTAGCATGTTAGTTAGCAGTAATTAGCCTGTTTCTATGTTAATGTTAACTAGCATGTTAGTTAGCAGTAATTAGCCTGTGCCTATGTTAATGTTAACTAGCATGTTAGTTAGCAGTAATTAGCCTGTGCCTATGTTAATGTTAACTAGCATGCTAGTTAGCAGTAATTAGCCTGTGCCTATGTTAATGTTAACTAGCATGTTAGTTAGCAGTAATTAGCCTGTGTCTATGTTAATGTTAACTAGCATGTTAGTTAGCAGTAATTAGCCTGTGCCTATGTTAATGTTAACTAGCATGTTAGTTAGCAGTAATTAGCCTGTGCCTATGTTAATGTTAACTAGCATGTTAGTTAGCAGTAATTAGCCTGTGTCTATGTTAATGTTAACTAGCATGTTAGTTAGCAGTAATTAGCCTGTGTCTATGTTAATGTTAACTAGCATGTTAGTTAGCAGTAATTAGCCTGTGTCTATGTTAATGTTAACTAGCATGCTAGTTAGCAGTAATTAGCCTATGCCTATGTTAATGTTAACTAGCATGTTAGTTAGCAGTAATTAGCCTGTGTCTATGTTAATGTTAACTAGCATGTTAGTTAGCAGTAATTAGCCTGTGCCTATGTTAATGTTAACTAGCATGTTAGTTAGAGGTAATTAGCCTGTGTCTATGTTAACTAGCATGTTAGTTAGCAGTAATTAGCCTGTGTCTATGTTAATGTTAACTAGCATGTTAGTTAGCAGTAATTAGCCTGTGCCTATGTTAATGTTAACTAGCATGTTAGTTAGAGGTAATTAGCCTGTGTCTATGTTAACTAGCATGTTAGTTAGCAGTAATTAGCCTGTGTCTATGTTAATGTTAACTAGCATGTTAGTTAGCAGTAATTAGCCTGTGCCTATGTTAATGTTAACTAGCATGTTAGTTAGAGGTAATTAGCCTGTGTCTATGTTAACTAGCATGTTAGTTAGCAGTAATTAGCCTGTGTCTATGTTAATGTTAACTAGCATGTTAGTTAGCAGTAATTAGCCTGTGCCTATGTTAATGTTAACTAGCATGTTAGTTAGCAGTAATTAGCCTGTGTCTATGTTAATGTTAACTAGCATGTTAGTTAGCAGTAATTAGCCTGTGTCTATGTTAATGTTAACTAGCATGTTAGTTAGCAGTAATTAGCCTATGCCTATGTTAATGTTAACTAGCATGTTAGTTAGCAGTAATTAGCCTGTTTCTATGTTAATGTTAACTAGCATGTTAGTTAGCAGTAATTAGCCTGTGCCTATGTTAATGTTAACTAGCATGTTAGTTAGCAGTAATTAGCCTGTGCCTATGTTAATGTTAACTAGCATGTTAGTTAGCAGTAATTAGCCTGTGCCTATGTTAATGTTAACTAGCATGTTAGTTAGCAGTAATTAGCCTGTGCCTATGTTAATGTTAACTAGCATGTTAGTTAGCAGTAATTAGCCTGTGTCTATGTTAATGTTAACTAGCATGTTAGTTAGCAGTAATTAGCCTGTGTCTATGTTAATGTTAACTAGCATGCTAGTTAGCAGTAATTAGCCTATGCCTATGTTAATGTTAACTAGCATGTTAGTTAGCAGTAATTAGCCTGTGTCTATGTTAATGTTAACTAGCATGTTAGTTAGCAGTAATTAGCCTGTGCCTATGTTAATGTTAACTAGCATGTTAGTTAGAGGTAATTAGCCTGTGTCTATGTTAACTAGCATGTTAGTTAGCAGTAATTAGCCTGTGTCTATGTTAATGTTAACTAGCATGTTAGTTAGCAGTAATTAGCCTGTGCCTATGTTAATGTTAACTAGCATGTTAGTTAGAGGTAATTAGCCTGTGTCTATGTTAACTAGCATGTTAGTTAGCAGTAATTAGCCTGTGTCTATGTTAATGTTAACTAGCATGTTAGTTAGCAGTAATTAGCCTGTGCCTATGTTAATGTTAACTAGCATGTTAGTTAGAGTAATTAGCCTGTGTCTATGTTAACTAGCATGTTAGTTAGCAGTAATTAGCCTGTGTCTATGTTAATGTTAACTAGCATGTTAGTTAGCAGTAATTAGCCTGTGCCTATGTTAATGTTAACTAGCATGTTAGTTAGCAGTAATTAGCCTGTGTCTATGTTAATGTTAACTAGCATGTTAGTTAGCAGTAATTAGCCTGTGTCTATGTTAATGTTAACTAGCATGTTAGCTAGCAGTAATTAGCCTATGCCTATGTTAATGTTAACTAGCATGTTAGTTAGCAGTAATTAGCCTGTTTCTATGTTAATGTTAACTAGCATGTTAGTTAGCAGTAATTAGCCTGTGCCTATGTTAATGTTAACTAGCATGTTAGTTAGCAGTAATTAGCCTGTGCCTATGTTAATGTTAACTAGCATGTTAGTTAGCAGTAATTAGCCTGTGCCTATGTTAATGTTAACTAGCATGTTAGTTAGCAGTAATTAGCCTGTGCCTATGTTAATGTTAACTAGCATGTTAGTTAGCAGTAATCAGCCTGTGTCTATGTTAATGTTAACTAGCATGTTAGTTAGCAGTAATTAGCCTGTGTCTATGTTAATGTTAACTAGCATGTTAGTTAGCAGTAATTATCCTGTGTCTATGTTAATGTTAACTAGCATGCTAGTTAGCAGTAATTAGCCTATGCCTATGTTAATGTTAACTAGCATGTTAGTTAGCAGTAATTAGCCTGTGTCTATGTTAATGTTAACTAGCATGTTAGTTAGCAGTAATTAGCCTGTGCCTATGTTAATGTTAACTAGCATGTTAGTTAGCAGTAATTAGCCTGTGCCTATGTTAATGTTAACTAGCATGTTAGTTAGCAGTAATTAGCCTGTGTCTATGTTAATGTTAACTAGCATGTTAGTTAGCAGTAATTAGCCTGTGCCTATGTTAATGTTAACTAACATGTTAGTTAGCAGTAATTAGCCTGTGTCTATGTTAATGTTAACTAGCATGTTAGTTAGCAGTAATTAGCCTGTGCCTATGTTAATGTTAACTAGCATGTTAGTTAGCAGTAATTAGCCTGTGTCTATGTTAATGTTAACTAGCATGTTAGTTAGCAGTAATTAGCCTGTGTCTATGTTAATGTTAACTAGCATGTTAGTTAGCAGTAATTAGCCTGTGCCTATGTTAATGTTAACTAGCATGTTAGTTAGCAGTATTTAGCCTGTACCTATGTTAATGTTAGCTAGCATGTTAGTTAGCAGTAATTAGCCTGTACCTATGTTATCTGCTAACATATACCTACCTCTCCGTCTCTGCTGATTGGGAATGATTGAGATTTCTCTTGCACAGCTACCAGAAGACTTACAGCTTTCAGACAGGTTGCTACGTCACATCTACGTCTTCAAGCTCAGTTGGAGGCTGCGCAGTAGCGCTCAGCATCACCGGGAAAGAGCTTCTAACAGACTTCACTGGTCTCCATCATAGACTGTATATTATTGATGGACAGAGCATCCGGTTCGGCAAAGTGCTGCAACTGCGGAAGTAACTTAAAGCTGCATTCTATCTGAATTCCTGCAGAGGGCGACACTCGTGGTTGCAAAAGGAGGTCGGTTTCAATAGAAGTCTATGGAGAAATGACCCACTTCTCACTTGATTTATTACCTCAGTAAACATCTTCATAATGAGTTTGTGGTCTCGATCGGTAGTTTTAAGCATTCTGCAACACAGAATGATGTTCATTTTTTAAATTACGGTCTCGTTGATTTTAAAATCGGCGATAAAGCAGGGGGTGTTTTAGGGTGTGGCTACGATGTGATTGACAGTTCTCGGCCTGTCAATCATGACAGAGCGTTAGCAAAGCTTGTCCATGGCACGTGAACTTCATGTTGGGGGTTGACTACGTTTCATCGCTGTGGCTGTGACACTTTGGTCGGATAAGATGTTCAGCGTTCAGTGGCACGGCGAGACACTCAAAGAAATCGGCAGTTCAGTTTTTCCGGTAAGTAAAATTATATTTTGTTTTAATACAGTTTTGTTAGCATCTCATTTAATATCAGTTAGCTAGCTAACTAGATTGCACCTTGCTAAGCAAGCTATCGGGCTAACTAATAATGCTATGCATACCTTATGAATGTATGTATGCAACTATGTATAAACGTATTAAAATATATTTAATGTTAAGTCGAATACAGTAGGTAGTTGTTATGCATAACGATCTCGCGGTGATCTGTTGATCTGTTATATGTGGTAATATTGCAAATTGATGCGCATGTAATGGTAATGTTAGCTTAAAATCAAAGCCTGATGTAGCTTACGTTATAGTGCAAATTCATAAACCCTATTAGCACGGGATAAGATCATTTTGGGTCAGCGTGGGATTTAGAAATAACCCCTCACATCTGAGTTTCGTATGGGCAACGTTACCCGGAGGTGCGCAAAGGACGGCCAGGGCGAGGCCTGCGCACCGCACCCCAGTCGGGGTTGCGTATCGTTTTGGGCGAGAGGTTACCAGGCACATACCCTAGCACCCTCGCGCGGCAGCACCCTCGCGCGGCAGCACCACACAGCATCACCATCACCACACGGACAAAGCTGCTATTTGAGGACTTTCTGTCAGCACATTAGTTTTAAGATGATTCACATACAGTGGCTTGCATAAGTTCACACACTCCTGCTAAAGTTGATTGAAAAGACGAATAACAAAAACATCTTTTGGAACTTGATCTTCAAAATATTTAGGAAAATCTGACTTAAGGACACCCATTTTCTTTGTGAATGTATTGTAAATAAATATTATTCCTTAAAATACAGGGGCATAATTATACACCCCCCTATGTTAAAATACTAGGGGAAAAAACATAGGGGGTTGTATACTTATGCCCCCTGTATTTTAACAAATGTAAATATCACTGAAAATGTGTTGCGTACAATACACATTGTCTAAGATAAAATTTGATTTGATACAATTTGACATGTATGTTTATTTAATACTGCAAGGCCTCAACTGAAGCATACATTCATGTACAAGCTCATATATTAATATAATTCATTGTGACCTTAACTACTTTTTTGTCTTTTACTGTAATTACAAAGGTATCCACACTGAAAACTGAATGACCAGAGCCACCAGAAGGAAGACCTGTTGTGTAGAACGGTGTGTTTGGTGCCATTTCATCTGGACGTGGAGAACAGACTGCGTTAACCACATCCAAAGTTCTCAAATGTGTTCTGATGATGCCAGAAAATCATTTTTGGTTCAGCTTCTATCATTTATTTTGTATATTTAATGTATTTAGGATTAAACTGTTAGAATTAAATATTGACATTGCTTTTTAGTTTTCATACTTTAAAAATGTCAGTGCAGTAAATATCAGGTACATTTGATTTAATCATTACAGTTATGGCAATTAAATAAGTTTAATTCTCCTTTGCAATTTGTGATCATACGTTTGTTATGAATTTACAATTGCCCTGCACAGATTAAACAGCATCTAGTGCATTTTCAATTACCTACTAAAAACGTTCAAAATACACACAAGAAAAGCAAGTATGGGAACATTTAAGAAGTTATATTTATGTGTATTAAAGCCAAAATAGACACTTTTAATCAATTATAAATTCTATGAAATTACCAAAGTCTTGACTACAATGCTGGATGTTCCTATAGTTACTTCAGAAAAACAACAAATGTAGCTTTAGAAGGACCTTTATTTCACATTGAAATGGGCATCAACTTTTAAAAAATACATAAACCAAACACTGGCAATATTTTTAAGATTGTTTAAATTGACGAATTAAATAATGTAGTTTTTTTTAAACTTTTACAAGTTTAAATTCCATGGGTTAAGGTAAAGGCAAACTTAACTGTCACAAGACATGTCTGCATAATAAAGAGGTAGTTGAATCTCTAGTGCCAAACTGTTAATTACAGTAGAAATGGTTGACATTACAAACCACAATATAAAAATACAGCTAAACATATAAAACTTATAGCACTTGTGCAGCACTGTTTAATCAGGTCCAAATGCCTGGGTCAAGAAATAAAAGCTGCCCTTACAGATAAAGTCAGCATAGTGTGACAGTCTGTTTGTTGTCCGTAATGCACAGTGGAAAAAGGCACTAAAATGTCCAGGAGCAATTATTCATCATGAGTCCTTGTGTATGAGACATTTCATATGTTGCAGGTTCACATTCTGGTAAAAAGTGTATTCTTGTTAACAGTTTCTTGGAGAATATGAAAGTGGGAAAAGGCAACATGGCAAAGTGTAGAAATATAAATTGGTCCCAGTAACAAACTATATAAGTATGTAATGCTCTTGGAACAACAGACTGATACTAACTATAATAACGAACAACAATGAACGCTAATGTTTTTAACTATTTACAATGTTTTACAACTACGTCCGATGGGGGCAAGAGAGTCAAAGACCATGGGGTGGTCAGACTGGGGTGGTAAGGGAGGTAAAACAAATAATGTAATAGAGGGTGTAGGGAACAAGGAATAAGCAGAGCAGGTAAGATGAACTGTGTTATGGCCACAATTGTTAAATTAAAAAAGTAATACCATGTTAAATAAATTACACTTATCAAATAAGGCATGACACTGTGGGCTTTTTTGGGGCAAAGAAAGAAAACATTAAAACTCAAATTCAACAGACATCAACATTTCACTCTTGTTGAAGTTGGGCTTTAATAGATTCTGCCAAACTGTTTAAAAATATATCATTTCCCTTAGTGGTAAAATGAACTCCATCGTGCAAAAAAAGTCCAGGAGTGTCAAACCTTAGTTGAGGGTGATTAGCAAAGCTGCCACTTAAACAATGAACATATGTAGTCATAACACTGTTCACAAACCTGCGAGCGTGGTCCATCTTCCCAGGATTGGCTACAGCCCTCCACCTGCATCTCTGGGTGATGCCAGAGAAGATGATCTTCATGCCTGGATACTGCAGGTGGAGGTGCTGCAGGTCCTCCTTCATTCCTGCGACGAGGTTGACGCCCTTGACATCTCCCAGGTCATTCCCGCCACAGTGAATAAGGAGGACGTCCGGGATAGCTCTTCCTTGTAGGGACTGGAAAAAGAAAGGGAGAAGGCTCTTCCACCGCAGACCACCCCAGCCGAACCAATAGATGCAGAGATTCTCAATACCAAGGTTGTTCCCCATGGTCTTTGCCGCTCTCTGCCCCACGCCGGACGTAGCTGTAACACACCGTTTGAAAATGCATTATTACCTCGGCTTAGTTGTACAAAAGTCTGATAAAAGTTTAATGTTGTACAATAAATAGCAAATTAACTATTACAATTGCTTACTTAAGGGCGTTGGGGGACATGCCATCATGGCTCTCAGCGCTCCTATTTCTGAAGAGAAAGAATCATCAATTTCCATTTGAGACCCTCATAGTTAAATATATGCACACTAGCATGTAATTGTACTTCATTAATTATCTAGGAGAATAGACATAAATCAACAGCAGTCCATTGTTCTTTAGTGTAACTGTAACTTAGTTAAATGAGCTTATTTCTGCTAGTTAACATTAGTTCTTTACAGCATGTCAAGGTTAAATGCACCAACTATAGACTGAGAAGGCAAACGGTAGCACGACATTATCTGTGCTTTATGGTTATTACAGTTAGCCAAACGTTATAAGAAACTTAGTATATACATGTGCTAATAGCGTTAGATAATGATAAGCATTGAAAAACGCCGTTTTGCATTTCACTAGACACTACGTTTAAACTATGAGAAGTTAACTTCATGTGCAGAAAATTTACGTTAGCATGTTTTACCATAGCTAGCTAAGTGGCAAGCTAACGTTACAGACAATTTACATGCTAACTTCAGATACATTTAATTTACAATGTGAGTCGTATATGTAATATAACCATACAACCATACAACCAACAATATACTTAAAACCTAGTGAAGCTAAATCTTACCTTGAATTATTCAGCAGCGTTTGCATCGTTAGCAGTGAAAGGATTAGCTAACGTAACGGTAGAGCAGCGTTGCTAACTCACCTTCTAACGTCAGTCAGATCCCGCCCATAGACTGTATGTCCCGCCCACCGGTCTGTGGCTCCGCTCTCCTCCGCCCTCGCCTCTAAAATCGTCACATCCGCAACCACGATGGCTGCGCCCATAAACGCAAACTCGACGACTCATTTCTGATCTCCACAAACCAATGGGTGACGTCACACATGCTCTGTCCATTAATATTAACGGTCTATGAGGAAGACGTAAGTCTCAATTTGATTACAGTCAAAAGGCAATTTGTGAGCAGCTGTTCTTTAGTTTGTTATTTTACTTTTGTCTTTTTGACTCTCAAGTCTATTTCTTTTCCAGTTTTGAAAGTGTTTGATTTTTATTCTTTTTGCTATTTTAGTATTTTTCCATTGGCCTTATTTGGGAGTAATAAAAACATCCCATCTTAAACCAGAAATCAAGTTTGATTCGTTCTTCCGGGTTCTCACCATACTGAGACTACTGGTAACATCTACCTACAACAAGCCTCAAAATAATACTCACTTTCTTTAAATTCATCCAAATGATGAAAGGAACATGCCTCTGCCATCATGCACTGCTCCATACAGTTAAAATATAAGGCTGCCATGGGTGTGTAATTAAGTTTCTTCTGGCTTGACATCTCCAGGGCTGCACAACGAGAGGGGAAAGACAACTGTGGCTGCTTTGTAGCAACAAACCTTTCATCATAAAAACTCCTCTACAATAAATCTTCCGTGGGTACTTTTCTCAAATGTTCTAAAACGTTCTGTTTTATTTCATACGACTATTTTAATCAGTGACCCAGCTTCAGAGAGCTTCATGAGTCTGACTGAGCACGGTAATAGCACTCACATTCAGCTCATCAGAATTGTTAGGTTACTAGTAAATATGCAAACCTGAAAGGAGTTATTTTGATTTGCCCTGAACCATATAGTTAAATCCTTGCCCTGGAAAGTCTTTCATAAAATAAAAAACTTAAAATAAGTGAAAGATTATACTTTGAAGTGCATAATTTTAAGGGACTGCTTAGTGAGCAATCGTCATGTAGTTACTAGCTCTCATGTTACTAGTGTTTCTTACATTTACAGACAGTAATCGTTTTATTATCTGGGTTCTCACAAGTGCATGCCCACATTACCCACATCCCTACTACATTTGCGCTGTGAAAATCATTCATATATAATTCTACATATTTCTGTTCTTTTGTGTTATGACTGACTGTATGTTCATATATTTATATATATATATATATATATATATATATATATGTACACACACTGTATGTATATTATGTTGCTTTTTACACACTTACCTGTTTCCTTACCTTATTTATGTGCAGATTTATACAGCAAGGGGCTGCAAAATGTAATTAGATCATCTACTCGAGAGGCACCTGCAGTATGTAAGAACAGTTTGTACTGTGGTCACGACGATCACACACACACACACACACACACACACACACACACACACACACACACACACACACACACACACACAAATATGATGTGATAAAGTGTTCATGTTTTGTCTTTAGATTGGCTGCAAGGTGACAGTGCTGCTCTCCATCTATTTTCTGGCCACCAACTACTTCTGGCTCCTGGTAGAAGGCCTATACCTACACAGTCTCATCTTCATGGCTTTCCGATCACACTCCAAATACCTCTGGGGCTTTACCTTCATCGGATGGGGTAAGCAGAGAAAATGCTAAAGTGTCATATAACACCTATGCCATGTTGCAGCAGGATTAAAACATCCATTCAAAACAATCCTCAAATCACTTCAGCTAAATGTTACCGAACCTGAAAGCTTCAGCTAATGCAGAGCTCATGCAGATGCATGAGCTAATGCAGAGCCCCCCCCATTAATACTGTCTGCTCATGTTTGATGCAAATGTAGGATAAATTAAATGCCTTCTAAAGAAAGTGCTACACTTGCATTTTGGAAGGAAATAAATTACTACTACTATTAACTCAAACATAACACATGTCATTCATTTACAGTAAAATACAGTTTTGAAGGCAGGTGTGTAGTACTAAAAAAACTTCAAAAGTAAATAAGTCGGGAGTTTTGGAATAAACATTATGATATTCATTATAAAACAGAAATGCTGATACTATTTTGTCTTCACTTTTTTGAACATAGGTATGTGACATTGTACAGACAAGTAGATGAACGGGTTTTGTCTTTCTTTGAAGTGAAAAAAGGACATTTTTCACATTTTTGTCTCACCTGTCTCTGCTTTTTTGGTTATACTTTATGCACACCTTGTCAATATTTAAATGGCTGTATAAGGGTTACACTGTGCTGTATTTCCAATTCTGAAAATGTACTATGCTTTAAATGGTACAGAGAATAAAAAAATGATGCACAGTTAGCATAATTCATGCTTTTACTTTGCATTCCTGAATTTCCGTTACATTTATCTCTAAATGTAATGCTATTTGTAATGCTAACTTATGCTAATGCAAAATTAAGTAAAGATTGTCAGATTAGTGTTGTGTTATTAGTGCCTATTGCCTGCTTTATTGCTAAGCATTCCATGTTAAGTCTACAGTATAATAATTGGAAATCAAGTATGATCATTTTAGAAGAACACTGACAAAAGCAGAGTTCTGTTAATTAGACTCAATGTCTGTGTTTTAATGGTTCTTGACCTGCCTACTCTTTTTGTTTTTATGGATTATATGCTAATTAATTTACCTACAGGTGGAATACAAATGATTCTCTGACTTGTCAGTAGGTCATTTAGTCATTACTTAGTATTATTAAATGGATTAACTAATCTTGTGAGCCATTGGCAGTATTGTGTGTCATGTCACTCATACAAGTGCACATGCACAGCTACCAAAAACCTCCTTAAAACATTTATCAATAAACCACAGGGTTCCTTTTAACCCGCTGATACCATCTCCTTCTCACATCCAGAGAGGAGGCCTTTCTAGTCAGGTCCAAAATCAGCTCTGTTCTCTCTGAACTAAAAACCAAATTATTTTCACAGCACACATTTTGTGCAAATTTAGCTTGATCAAGGGAATTTGTCTGGAGATAAAAGGGGAATCATTTTCTAGCTGGGGAAGACTTGTCTAATAGATTTCATTATAATGTGAGCAGCTCACAACGATTAATAAACACACCCCAAACAATGTTACAGTAATATGGTCATGTAGAAAAGTTGTCCTTTTCAAACACTATTTAAAATTGATTTGGTTCTGTTGACAGGGATGTCAGTAACCCCCCAAAAACAATGCCATAACTAGGATGCCAAATCAGCTGCTACGACCCGTACAGTCTGTGCTGTGTTGGAGTCAATCACAGTGTATTTGACGGAGTTGACTGTTCAGCGTCCCAAGATGCATACATTCAAATACTCAATTGGGATCGTTATTCCTTTTAGAGTGCTGGTGTTGTAATATTTTAGGGGTTACCCATCCCTAGCCATGCCACAATATACCTCCAGTGGTCAGGATTACATAGATAACAACGAGTGCGATCGAGGTGAGGGTTTGTGTGCAACTGTCTCTAGTTTGGGTTTTGACATCATCTGGACAGCACAGCTTATTGTTTGTTTTTGGTGTTAATTTCAGGTGTTCCAGCTGTTTTTGTGGCACTGTGGGCAATTGTCAGGGCAACACTAGCAGATACAAGGTAAGAGAGCAAGTCATACTGTCAAAATGTCTTTTACACCTTCAAAATTGGAAGACAAAAGCTTGAATATAAAAAGATGCACAAAGAGACTGTATAATGGTTGCTTAATTGTGGTCGTGTGTTACATTTCAATGGAGTTAGGACCAAAACACAGAGACAGGCAGGCAGGCAGGAGAGTTCTTAGCGAGGATTTATTCAGCAAAAAACAGGGCATACCAAAAGGGATCCACAACTGCCAAAAACAAAGACCAATATCCATACACCAAAAATCCAAAAAGGCCAAAGAGGGAAAAAAGAACACCAAAAACAGGAACACTGAACAAAAGAACAGACACCTCAGAGACATGGCGACTGGAACAAACACTGGCAGGAGCAAACAAACACACTGGGCAGAACAAGAGAAAAGGGGAGCACAGACACTAAATCCACCGGGTAATGACATAACAAGAGGCAGGGGACAAGAGGGCTGGGAAACAGCTGGAAGACATCAGGTAATCACAGGGGCGGGAAAACACAGGAAGTAAAACTAAAGACAAGACAGCACAGAAAACCAGACTATCAAAATAAAACAGGAAACAGAACATACAGACACGGGAACACAAGAAAGAAACTACAACACAAGACCAGGGAGGAAACATGGAGAATAACAGAAAGCAACAAATGCAGACAAAGAAGCAGGAACAAAACTGAAACCATAACACATATGTGTGCTATGGCATCTTCAGTCTGTACTTATTCATATGAGAATTATCAGTAACACTTTATAATACAGCCTGCAACTTGTAGGGTAATAACCCAACTCTCTTGGTAAATCCTCTTAAGATTTCCCTTAATTGGAATTTAGGGTCCTAGACAAAACATACATACTCAGTATGTATACATACTTGTGGTGATAAAGTGTATTTTAGAAACATAAAAGGTAAAATTAGGTGCAGCCCAGGATGGCTACAGGACAGTCTACAGTTTAATAGCTTAAATGCAGGTGTATTGGTATTTGGTGCCACACATGACCTCCTTCTGCCTCTCATTAACCGCTGATAACATTCCCTATTTGGTTCACTCCAAGGTACTGAGCTGATTCTCTACACAGGCAACACTGGAGTTGCAAACGGGCAGTTGAACTGATGTAAAACATTCTAACATGCAATTTAAGCTCCTTTCTTGTCTGGTCCCATGTTAACATTGCCAAAGCAAGGCGTACAGTACTTACATTAAGTAAAGATGTACAAGCGTAAGTGTAAAGTGGAGTATAAAGTGTGAGCTGTGCCGTGTAACATTGCAAAATTGTGTTATTAAAGTATTTATTTTTCAACAAATATTACAAACAACTTACAAATGACAACAAAACGAAAAACAAAAAGGCAGTTGAAACTAACTTAAAGGACAACGCCCCTCTGTACCACTGTATTGTTTGTGATTATATCAACTACGATGTGTTTCAACACATGCTCAACGTATCAAGCCCTAAATATACTAAATAGAACTTTCCTTTAACATTGTTCTTACTGGCAATTAAATATTCGTAGGATGCAAACTTCGTCACCAGTTGAGTCCAATCTGTGTACCCCGGCGTATATGTGCTCCTCCAGTTCCTCAATATGAGCCTTGCTGCAGTGATGAGGCCTGCGCTTATTAGCGCATACTGTCCTTTGTTGACTCCTTGTGGTAAAACTGTACAATCTCCCAAGAGACAGAACAGTGGAGATGCCGGTAACCTTTGTCTCAACCAATCTGCCAGTTTCCTTAATACTTCTTTCCAGAACGGTAATAAAACAGGACTTTCCCAAAGTCATGCAAAAATGTACCATTTTCTCCCTTACACTTCCAACACCTTTTGTCTTCTACCAAGCCCCTTCTGAAAACCTTCATCAACCTTGGAAACTATGTTTATGTGTTATTTCTCCTTACTTATTTCATATTCTAAATCACTTTGCCATATTAATCTAAGATTCTCAGTGCTCGCACTTTGTAATTCCCTTATATTTTTGTAAAATGTTGAAGCACTATGCATTGTACTTGGCAAATCAAAAAGATTTTGCAACATATTAGATTCCTCTATATATATAAAATATATATATTCTATTAAGTAGGAACACACTTCACACATTGCTCTTTAGTTGTAAATATTTCCAAAATTCACCCCTTCTTTCCAAAAGAAATTGATCCACTAGCTGCTGATATGACTTAAAAACCTGCGGCAGCCTTTCTTGACGGCGAGGCTGTGCTCACTGAGTCCGTACGTAGTCAAGGATTTTCCTTGGCTTTGGATCAGTCACGGTGCTCTGGTATTCTGCCACTGTGTATTCTCTTATTAGGGCCAAACAGTATTATAGTTTGCTCAGTTTTTTTCTTGCGCCTCAATAAATCCCCAACTCTGAGGATTTCTGCATTTCTAAGCTGTAATTAAATTAAGTTTAGCTGTTTGTTTTTTTCTAATCTTTCATGCAAACAAATATATTACTAGCCCATAAACACATATGCTATCCTAAATCATGAACCCAAACATCTCTGCACTGACTGGAAACTGTGTTTTCAACATGGACCCTCTTTTCCTATGTTTATGTGTCTAAGTGACTGATGGGAACAACAATCTTTGACATTGGTCCAGTATTAAGCGATATACTGTAGCTGCAGTTGACATTAGCAATAAAAGCTACAATGTAAGTTAATAGGGCAATTTTCCTGCTTGTATTTACCTTCACACTACTCGTTTTGCCACTCAGGCTCAGATTGATATTCTAAGTGTCTGACAATATTAATGAAACCGCCATGATAGAAACGATCATAGGATCATCAAAATAACCAAAAGGTAACAAGGATTGAAAATGTGTAAAACCACAAATTCAAAATATCAGAGGAAAGCAGAAAGATCTTTAAAAAAATAGAACATTTCTCTCTTCAGTATTTGCCAATGTCACCTATCCTGCTGTTTTTTATGACTGCCCACTGTCTGCATCCGTTTTCCACATTACCCTCTTCTCTGCTATTCTTGGGGTCTTCTCTGTCATCTCGGATTTTATTGACAAACCAAAACGTCTGTGTCAGTTTAACCAACTTCTAACCTAAAAATGTAATATTTACCCACCTATATTCTCTTTCCCACTGAACAATTACTAAGTGCCTCTTCTTCTTCTAAGTGCATCTTCTACTAAGTGCTTCTCTAACTCCATCCTCTCCTCTGTATTTGTGTCAACTGCAGGTGTTGGGAGTTAAGTGCTGGTAACTTTAAGTGGATCTACCAGGTTCCCATCCTGATAACCATTGGGGTAAGAGCATGAGTGGGAAATACAATTCACTATTGCTAAATGAGCTTGAGAAGTTGCTAAGAAATGTACAACTTTTACTGAGACAGAAGTAAAAATGAACTCCCTTTGAACAGTGACAGTCATCCCAAAAAGTGTATGAGTTAGGGTATAAATCAAAATAAAAGTCCTCTAATAAATCTTCCTGACTCAAAATCACTTTCTTCACTGTACATTTGTTTTTGCACTAATGTTACAGATATAAAACCACTGTACTGTACTGTTCCACTTACGAGTCGGAGACAAGAGTAAAGTTCTTGCATTAATCTGTTCATTAAGGCACTCAAAGCAGTGCCTAGAAAACATAAAGATGTGTCCCAATGTTTTACACAAAACAAAACGGCCCCAGTAACAACAACAACAACAGAGATTAGGTCATCAGCAGGGAATACCTAAATCTAGAAATATGCACTTTATGTCTGTGTATTCAGATTTGATTGAGTTAGGATTCTGAGAAGGAGCGAGAGTTTTAACGCAAACTGCAGCAATCAAGCACTAATGGTATTACGTCAATCAGATCCATTGTGTCACAGCAAAACCTGTAGCTCCAACTGCTGTGCAGCCAATTTAGCAGGCCAACGTACAATAACTAACTCCCTGTTGTTTTTCAGAACACTTGACCGTACCCACGTGCCCTTTTTACCTTGTTCAGAATGCCTCAGGCCTCTTTCTCCCTCCCTCCAACTCTCCACACCACACACACAGACCTGCACATTTCTAAAAATGTCTTGCAATACAAATGGCCCTGTCAAGTGCTCATTCCACATATTTATATGTGACATTTTGCGCTGTACATATTGTTTTTTTGGGCAAAGGCAGAATTTGAGATGCAATGCTTTCTTCAAAGGTGATTAAGGTAATCACTTCAACCTTTTCTAATAGCGACTGCACATGCTCATGGAAATAACAACTAGAAGCTAGGTGGTGTTTATCCTTCAGACTCATATAGTCATATACACTCACCGGCCACTTTATTAGGTACCCCATGCTAGTAACGGGTTGGACCCCCTTTTGCCTTCAGAACTGCCTCAATTCTTCGTGGCATAGATTCAACAAGGTGCTGGAAGCATTCCTCAGGGAGTTTGGTCCATATTGACATGATGGCATCACACAGTTGCCGCAGATTTGTCGGCTGCACATCCATGATGCGAATCTCCCGTTCCACCACATCCCAAAGATGCTCTATTGGATTGAGATCTGGTGACTGTGGAGGCCATTTGAGTACAGCGAACTCATTGTCATGTTCAAGAAACCAGTCTGTGATGATTCCAGCTTTATGACATGGCGCATTATCCTGCTGAAAGTAGCCATCAGAAGTTGGGTACATTATGGTCATAAAGGGATGGACATGGTCAGCAACAATACTCAGGTAGGCTGTGGCGTTGCAACGATGCTCAATTGGTACCAAGGGGCCCAAAGAGTGCCAAGAAAATATTCCCCACACCATGACACCACCACCACCAGCCTGAACCGTTGATACAAGGCAGGATGGATCCATGCTTTCATGTTGTAGACGCCAAATTCTGACCCTACCATCCGACTGTCGCAGCAGAAATCGAGACTCATCAGACCAGGCAACGTTTTCCAATCTTCTATTGTCCAATTTCGATGAGCTTGTGCAAATTGTAGTCTCAGTTTCCTGTTCTTAGCTGAAAGGAGTGGCACCCGATGTGGTCTTCTGCTGCTGTAGCCCATCTGCCTCAAAGTTCGACGTACTGTGCGTTCAGAGATGCTCTTCTGCCCACCTTGGTTGTAACGGGTGGTTATTTGAGTCACTGTTGCCCTTCTATCAGCTCGAACCAGTCTGGCCATTCTCCTCTGACCTCTGGCATCAACAAGGCATTTCCGCCCACAGAACTGCCGCTCACTGGATGTTTTTCTTTTCGGACCATTCTCTGTAAACCCTAGAGATGGTTGTGCGTGAAAATCCCAGTAGATTAGCAGTTTCTGAAATACTCAGACCAGCCCTTCTGGCACCAACAATCATGCCACGTTCAAAGTCACTCAAATCACCTTTCTTCCCCATACTGATGCTCGGTTTGAACTGCAGGAGATTCTCTTGACCATGTCTACATGCCTAAATGCACTGAGTTGCCGCCATGTGATTGGCTGCTTAGAAATTAAGTGTTAACGAGCAGTTGGACAGGTGTACCTAATAAAGTGGCCGGTGAGTATATATATATATATATATATATATATATATATATATATATATATATATATATATATATATATATATATATATATGTATATATGCCACTAAGGTCTATATAAAAGAGACTTCAGATACAGTATTAGGGGACCACTAAGGTCTATATAAAAGAGACTTCAGATACAGTATTAGGGGACCACTAAGGTATATATGTATATATATATGTTGATTTTGTCAGGATGTTTTTGTGGAGGAGATGTGGGGGGGGGGCATTCATTTATTAGTTTAACATGTTGGGAATTCACTTTTTAACATTATTGTCACCTTAGAGTTTTATTACAAATAATTTTCTTTGTGTGTGTGTGTGTGTGTGTGTGTGTGTAGCTTTGTATCTGTGTGTGTGTGTGTGTGTGTGTGTGTGTCTGCCTGTGTGTGTGTGTGTGTGTGTGTGTCTGTTCCAGATGTTATATTTTAAATCTTAATATTATGGGATGTTGTATTTTATCTTTTATCTTTAGTCTTTAATACATTTATAATAGTTGTATCTTGCAGTGTTTTCAGTGCTATTAACGTGTTATTAACGTTTTATCATATCTTGGTCTTATCTATAATCTATCGTCTGGATAATAAACAATATTAATAATGATTGTGATTTCTGATTCCTGGTGTTACTAAGAACTTGCAAAGCATCGGCCCACTGGGACAAGTCCAAACTCTACCCTCCGCCACTGGTAGTTGCTTTGCCATCTTCCCCATTCTCACTCTCTCAAGCACACCACTGTTCTCTGACCTCTTCAGTGACCTCTGAGTGTTTTAGTGTTTGCGGGGACCTCTGAAAGTTTTAGCGTTTGCAGGGACCTCTGAGTGTTTTAGTCTTTGTGGGGACCTCTGAGTCGCCGGCCAAGTTTTCTGCAGAACAGGACGTTGGTCAGTTTTCTATGTCTGTAGTTCTGCAGAGAAATGTACGTCTTGCAGCTGAAGAACAAGTGGTAATGTTGATTGCAGATAACAATAACTTGTTGCTCCACTTTCTTATCCTAATTGTATTTTCACTGTCTGCAGAGGAATAAGCTGTTCTGATGGATTTAACCTAAAAGAAGCTTGAGTCTGAGATGAAGACTGAAGCTAAAAGTTCAGACATAATATTCATAAAATTAACATTAATTAAAGTGTTTTTACTCACAGTTTGTAAGTTGGTTCGCTGTCACAGCTAATTTTTGCTTATTGGAAAAATCTTTCCATTGGACAACTGAAGAAGGAAAGTGAACCAACAGCAGCACTTGTCCATCAGTCACCTGGAGGGGCATGCGTCTCGGTATTCTACCAAAAGTGATCGCAGCCCCTACCTTTACACTGAAAGGTTGTTTCGGCCTCAAACATACTGGATTTCAATATCTGACAGATTATAGCCCACAAGAAATTAACCAGTTGTTTAAATCCATTCTTTAAGAAGAAATACATCCATTAAAATGCACATTTCACTTGCCTAAAAGTGATCGTAGCTCCCAGCTTGCGTTGTTGTTTCTGGAGAGAAGATGCGAGCGAGCAACCAAGACACATATTCATGTCTTAATTATCACAATAATCTGACTCAGGTTGAGCAGAATAAAAGTGAAATAAAAAGTGACAAAACTAAAGATTAAAGTCAAAGTAGCAACAGGCTACCACAGTGTAGAACTACTCTGTTACAAGTAAAGATCCTGCATTAGAAAGTCTACTTGAGTCAGAGTAGGCTACATACTTACTTAGCACTAACTTGAAGTATTCAAAGTTAAAGTACATTTCAAAGAGTGAAATTATGGAGCCTTCAAGTTTCTAAAAGATGATATATTTTCTATCTTAGGCACTAGTCTTATTGTGTGAAACAATATTAAAATGATTTTTTAAAGCCTTTCATCTGAGAAGGTTGAATGAACAGGCCTTTTTAACGCGTTCATGCACAACACTGATGAGCAAGTTGAGCAAAAGTATGAAAGCGACCAACAGGAGAAAACTACCAACAACCCAGAATGGATCAAGTGTTAGGAACATTATTAAAATACTCATGGGAAGTCCTAATTAAACTTTGTGAGGCAAAATAACATGAGATCCACCTCAGGATGAGTACTGATCATGTTGAATGCAACATGGGGGGAACTTTGGGTTCAACATTTTATGGGGTATTGAACATCAAACACTTCATTTACTGCATCCTGGTTTATTTATTTTTTACAATAAGTGTCTTTTCTGCATTAATTTATGGTGCAAATGTCTTCATGTATGTAAAGGAACTATAATAGGTATTTGGTGTAGGCTGCACTGAGTTACATAGTTTTTTATTATGGGGGGGGTGGGTGTATCAATCTCAGTAAAGAGAGACAACTGATGAATGAAATCATGATTTGATCAAATGAACAAATGATGAAACGTATAGATTTTATTAAAAGCATTTAGAAACATTAGACTTTATGATGATTGTTTATAAAAACATTTGTTTTCCACATTTTAAATATATTACAATATGATTTCAAATGTAAAGGACATTATAGTGACCAATAACAGTTGATTATTTTTTAGATGTGACATATCATGAAGTGTTTTAGTCAAACAGTTCAAATGTTGATAATCAGAGATGAAATCAGATGAATGTTTTTGTGTTTGAGTCTCAGATCTGCTTCACAGTGCAGAGTGTGTGTGATGGTGAACACACTGAACTTTGATTTCAGCAGCTGATCTTCAGTAAGTGTTTCTGTCCACAGGAGAGACTCTCAGTCCTGCAGAGGACACAGAGACACTGAGGATCCAGACCATACGGTAAACCCAGGATAGAGCGGCTGAGTGAATGTGGTGTTGAAGGTGTGGAGGTGGATCAGTGAGTCAGAGGAGACTGTGTAGAAGGACAGAGAGCCAGCAGGAACGTCCACATACACTGCTACTCTGTTAGACACAGAGCAGGAAGTGAGGAATGTTACTCTGTCATTGTGCCAGACAGAGTAACCATCTTCATCAGAGCAGGACAGACTCCAGGAAGGATCATTACATCCAAACACACAGTCATCACTGTCTCCTTTCCTTCTGATTCCTCTGTAACTCACTGATATATAAACCTTTCCTCTCCTCTCGACTTCCCAGTAACAGCGACCAGTCAGACGATCTCTACACAGCAGCTGACCCCAGTGGACAAACCTCTCTGGATGATCAGGATATGACTGATCCTCCTTCACATATGTCACCTTCCTGTTGTTGTCAGACAGTTTGAGTCTTCTGTTTACTGTGTTTGTGTCCAGTTCCAGTTCACAGACATCTGATGGAGAGAACAAGACACAATACAGCTGCAGGTTATCATCTGATCATTTATTAACAACTTTACTGACAATAACTGAAAGAAAACCCTTCAAACATTGATTTCATATCCAGCTGTGAGTGATGTTTAACAATCCAGTTCTACCAACATGAAGAGTTCCTGAATATGAGAGTCAACATGTCAACAATGTCCAGCTTTCCTGGTGTTGACCCGATGAGGACAGCTGATGATCCAAATCTAGAAACATCAACTGAATAAAGTCTCACTAATTAAACTGTCCCATCTTCTTCTACTGCAGCACAAAGCAGTTCTGAACCATCTGCTTTCTAAAACTGCTATTAGCTGATGTTCAGTTATAGAAATACCAGTTTATGGATGAAAAATGAGGATTTATGGTATGTTTGTGTCTGTGTCGTATATCTGATACCAGGTCTCCCATCAGTAAGGAACTGGAAGATAAATCTACCTCAACTCACTTTATTCACCTTTTAAACATCTTTGGGGCATTAATTATGCCGTGTTGTGTTCATGGACTGTGAGTTTTTTCAACGCTTATTTATTAAAAACTTCCAGAGAAGAAAACTGAAGGTTACTTGAACGTAACTTATGTGTGAATAAAAAATAAAGAACCAAAGTTAGCTTTCTGTTGGCTCGACTGTTGATTCATGTATTTATGTATTTATTAGTTCTGTTGGATCAACGTGTTCAGTTTTTGTGGATTTTAAATTAATTAAATCCTAACATTTTTCCAGAAAAGTGTTATATATTTTACCTGGCTGTGCTAAACATTTCATTTTACTACATTTAAAAAACTTGACATTCGTTTACATGTTTTCACTTCTGAAATACCGATATAGCTCATAGTGAGTTAAGTAGTTCCACAGTGGGGCACCAATATTGTTTGTTGATTATTTCTTTATAGTTACCTATGCCTATAATAACAACATTCACTGGTAAAGGGAGATTTAGCCAATTCACCATAATAAGTAACCTCATCTCATATTATACTTCCAGCGCCAGGAAGGGGTTAAACTAGTGTAACACACAGCTGACTTCTCCTAGAGCAAACTTAAAACACACTCACACTTCCTCACACCAGGTCTCAGTCTCTGTGGTCCACCATGGTCCACCCTGCAAGAAGACACAAATACACAATCCACTTTATACTCCAGGGCTGTGGATAATTGAAGGTTTAACCATCATATTGTGAAATGAGACGGAGTGAGACTACGTGGACTCTGCAGCTTGTTCAAGTCAAAGTCAGGGCAATGCTGCTAAAGCTGTCACGGTGTGGTTACACTTAAGCCGCCTACACATGATACGCAATTTGCTCTCTGAGCACCGCTAGGTAGGACGCAGAGCAAAGCACAGCGCAGGTAAACGTCAATAAAGGGGGAAAGGAAGCTATTTCCGTTGCTAGGTAACGACATGCCTTTATCTCATTGGTTGCGCGTACTAAAGGTCAGCTGCAACTAGGTAAAGTTGAAGTAATTTGAACTTTGAGAGCAGATCAGTGCACCACTGCCCCCCAGGAAATCAATGGAGCGGGCGGTGCAGAGGGGTTCTGTCCCCCATCATGTGTAGGCGGCTTTACTCTGAGACGTGACAACAGCATTCTCTATGCCCTGGTGACAGACTGACAGGCTGGAGGTCTGGAGGGTTTTATTTAGTTTGGTGTGTAAAATGTCTAATTAAGTGACATTTAAATAGGTTAGGTTTATCTTTCATATTTAATTAAATTATTCAGTCAAAGAAAAGTAAACTGCCCAAAAAGGTCCGTTTGGTATTGTTACTGAATTCCAGCTTCCTGTATCTCTACAAAAGTTGACTAGAAAAATGAGAACTCAGCTGGAATGTATGTAGCATAAAAGTGGTTGATTAAAGTTGATTAAATCTGATTTTTACTTCATTATTTTCATTTGTCCTGCACCTGCCAGAAGGTGGATGTGCACACAATTATTATTATTATTTTTTTAAATTTGATCCGCTAAAATGGTCTGAGGCATTGGTTAACTCTGGTGTGTTCCTGTGAGAGAAAGAAAAGAGTTTGATTTGATTTTAAAGGTAACTTACCTTCGTAAAATGTAACTGTTTTTGTTAATGCCAATTGAATCTCTACGGTGGCCCTGAAGTGCAAATCACAACAGCAAATAGGAAAACACTTCAACAAATCATTAAACACAACGGCATTAACTTCTACCTGAAAGGTAGGCCTATCTAGCAGAGGACGGACACTCCTGATTGGACAGACAAACTGTCTGTCTTTTAACAGGAAGGAGAGGTGAAAACACAGAAAAGCAACTATTTTTAAAACATGAATATAATGATGTCGTGTTTTTCTATTTGCTGTTGTGTTTTGCACTTCAGGGCCACCGTACTTCCAGACCTCTGACTTTGAATACATATTTGTATTTGTGTTATAAGATTGAGAACCCCTGTAATACACCTTCACTTAGATCCTCCAGTGAACATTAACCAGAGCTTTGTTATTGACAAAAATAAATAAAATGAAGTCTTGGTCCGTCCATACCTGAGAGTGTCCAGTCTGCAGTCTGGATCCTCCAGTAAAGCAGAAAGCCGCTTCACTCCTGAGTCTCCTGGATGATTGTAGCTCAGGTCCAGCACTCTCAGATGGGAGGGGTTGGAGCTCAGAGCTGAGGCCAGAGAAGTACAGCCTTCCTCTGAGATCATACAGCCTGAGACACTACACACACACACGTACGCATGCACACACACACACACACACACACACACACACACACACACACACACACACACACACACACACACACACACACACACACACACACACACACACACACACACACACACACACACACACACACACACACACACACACACACACACACACACACACACACACACACACACAGCTGGTCATGACAATTCAGGTACGACTCGGGAGCAATACTTAACAATTACTATCAGTGTTAGAAATGGGCGGGGCTTTACAGTCCAGCTGTACACAACAGGGAACTAATATTGTGTAGCTACTTGAAAATTTCATTATCCATTAAAGAGAGAGGGAGAGAGAGAGAGAAATAAACCATGTTTGTAACTGTTTTACAGTTATTCATTCAAAAGCATAAATAAATTGATTGATCGCTCCGTTCTGCTGCTGTTGAAGCTGCCTGTAAAAACCCAGCACAAGTAGTGAATCACAAATTTTATGCTCAGAGCTGAATGCTAAATGTGACCTATTTGGATTGCGACACTATACTATTTCATATACTATATTTTGATACAGCAGAATGACCTTAGAAGCTGAGTTTTTATTTGATTTGATTGTACCTGTTACTGTGAGAGAGACACGGTTTTGTAAGACATGTATTGTCATACTTTGTTAAAAATAACAATTTCCACTATACAATCACAGTTTAATAAAGAGCAGAACTCCAGATAACTGCTGTGGGCTTCTATGTCTCTGTCTGTGATGTGGACATGTCTATCCTGATTCGGTCTGGTTTCCATATGCAGATGCAGATCCACATACACAACGTAGTGAGACTGTCACAAAGGGGACCGTCACATCAGCTTGAGCCTTCCTGCCGAGCTGCCGCCAGACAACTCTGACTGGCTTTTAGTCGTTGCAGAGTTTCACAAAATAACAAAGGGCAGGACAGCCAGCTGGCCTTCTTGTTGTGGGACTATTAAGTAATATTAGCTGGCTTGCTATGTCTTGTGTTTTTGGCTCTGTTGGCAGAGTTGTTGACCCGCTAGATTTTAATTACAAGTAATGTAATCATAGCAAATGTACATGTAGAAGTATCAATATTTATGTCCTGCTGTGCCATGAACTACTACAAACTGTTATTTTTTGTGATTGTTATTGCCACTCTTCATTTTAACTCCAACCGGTCGTCAGACACCGCCTACCAAGAGCCTGGGTCTGTCCGAGGTTTCTGTCTAAAGGAAGTTTTTCTCGCCACTGTCGCACTGTTGCTTACTCTGGAGGGAACTACTAGAACTGTTGGGTCCTTGTAAATTCTGGAATGTGGTCTAGACCTGCTCTATCTGGAAAGTGTCTCGAGATAACTCTTGTTATGAATTGATACTATAAATACAATTGAATTGACAGCAGTGTAGAAGTAAATTACTGTGAAACTGTAGGGACACAAATGGAAAAAAGATAAGAATGTTACACAATGTTGCATTAAATGTCACTGTTATTCAGGTCTAACTGAACACCAACCTGAGAGTTTCCAGTCTGCAGTGTGGACTCTTCAGTCCAGGAGACATCAGCTCCACTCCTGAATCCTGCAGGTCATTGTTACTCAGGTCCAGCTCTCTCAGACTAGAGGACTGGGAGCTGAGAACTGAGGACAGAGCTTCACAGCTTCTCTCTGACAGGTTACAGTCTTTCAGCCTGAAAAGGAATCAGCAATCCATAAAACACAGCTTCAAGCAAACAAAAAAACTGCATTTAATCAATAGAAAGGCCATCCAATAATTTATATATAAAACAATTAACAAAGTAGAGCAGTATTTCCCACACAGACTATTTTGTGGCGGTGAGCCACACAATTAATACTACAGCCCTGCTGTAACTTCTGTCTGCCGGCCGCCGGCAAATGCAGTGGAACGTACAGGTCATGCTGGACTAGGTGGAAGATCCTTCCTATCACCACTCTGTCTTTGGCTGGTCCCATCTGGATCAGTGGGGACCGGTGCAGCACCGAGGCAAAGCTGCGTTCCTGCCCGGGGGAGAGACTGCCGCCGGAGCTCAGATTATATGAATACAATGTTGTCTTTGTGTTATTGTTGGAGTCCCGATCCAACTCTTACCAAACAAGCGATTGCGCCTGCTTTAGAAAGTTAACTAGCCTCAAGTTTGCAGTATAATGCAGTTGGGTTGTTGAAGTCAAAACACTATGTAGCAGCTGTGAATCAAATAAACTTATTATAGATAATGTTATGTCATTTTTGTACTCTTACACTGAATGTTTGCTGCTTTAATCCAGATAAGTATTGAAAAGTATTTTCTGTGACTGAAAAGGCACGTGTTGAGGATGAGGACCAGCCAGTCTAAAACAGAGCTGAACAGTCCAACCAGTGTAAATAGTTATGTTATTAATTTGTTTACAATATTTTCAGCCTTCAACCTGTGCTGTTCAAGGAGAAAGACAGGGTCAGGGAGAGAAAGAGATAGATTTGTTTGGCATTGAAGAAAGAGTAGGAGAGGACAGCATCCAACAGCGTGTCCTCCTCATTTATTGATACATAATTGTTATGAAAATAAGTAGTAAAAAAAGTGAAAATAAGTTGCTTTGTAATATGTGGGAAACACTATTGAGGTTCATTTCATTTTCAAATAGCTGAGTACCAACCTGAGAGTTTCCAGTCTGCAGTGTGGACTCTTCAATCCAGAGGCCAGATGCTTCATTTCTGAATCCTGCAGGTTGTTGTTACTCAGGTCCAGCTCTCTCAGAGTAGAGGACTGGGAGCTGAGTTCTGAGGACAGAGTTTCACAGCTTCTCTCTGAAAGGTCACAGCCACTCAGGCTGAAAGGGATTCAATAAAAGTTAATCCAATAATTAACAGAAAGAAAATAAACGTTCAGAGGGTGATATTTTTTAATGAATCAAACACCAACCTGAGAGTTTCCAGTCTGCAGTGTGGACTCTTCAGTCCAGGAGACATCAGGTCCACTCCTGAATCATGCAGGTTGTTGTTACTCAGGTCCAGCTCTCTCAAACTAGAGGACTGGGAGCTGAGAACTGAGGACAGAGCTTCACAGCTTCTCTCTGACAGGTTACACCCACTCAGCCTGAAAATAATGCATAAGAACACAGCTTCAAGCAAACAAAAACAAAATATAATTAAATAAAAACTGCATTGAATCTGAATATTTGTGTGTGCACGTACAGAGCTTTGTTGGAGGCTTTGACCACTGGCAGCAGCCTCAGAAGAGCCTCCTCTGAAGCAGAGTATTTCTTCAGGTCAAACTCGTCCAGATCTTCTTCTGATGACAGTAAGATGAAGACCAGAGCTGACCACTGAGCAGGAGACAGTTTATCTGTGGAGAGACTTCCTGAACTCAGGGACTGTTGGATCTCCTCCACTAGAGAACCATCATTCAGTTCATTCAGACAGTGGAACAGATTGATGCTTCTCTCTGCAGACAGATTCTCACTGATCTTTGTCTTGATGTACTCAACTGTTTCCTTTTTGGTGTTTGAGTTACTTTCTGGCTGTGTCATCAGACCTCGTAGGAGAGTCTGATTGGTCTGCAGTGACAGACCCAGGAGGAAGCGGAGGAACAAGTCCAGGTGTCCATTTGGACTCTGTAAAGCTTTGTCCACAGCACTCTGATGGAGATGGTTTAATTTAGGTTTGACACTGGAGACGTTACACAGCCGGGAGGTTGTTTGTTCTTCTGCCAGCAGGTTGACTCCAGAGTTGGTGAAGGCCTGGTGGACATGAAGAGCAGCCAGGAACTCCTGAACACTCAGATGGACGAAGCAGAACACCTTGTCCTGGTACAGTCCACTCTCCTCTTTAAAGATCTGTGTAAACACTCCTGAGTACACTGATGCTGCTCTGATATTGATGCCACACTCTGTCAGGTCTGATTCATAGAAGATCAGGTTGCCTTTCTGCAGCTGCTCAAAAGCCAGTTTTCCCAGAGACTTGATCATCTTCCTGGTCTCTGGACTCCAGTGTTGATCTATCTCCGATTTCCCATGATATTTAACGTTCAGTTTGGACTGAACCACCAGGAAGTGGATGTACATCTCAGTCAGGGTCTTGGGCAGCTGTAGTCCCTCTCTGGTCTTCAACACCTTCTCCAGAACTGTAGCAGTGATCCAGCAGAAGACTGGGATGTGGCACATGATGTGGAGGCTTCGTGATGTCTTGATGTGGGAGATGATTTTGCTGGCCTGCTTCTTGTCTCTGTATCTCTTACTGAAATAATCCTCCTTCTGTGGGTCATTGAATCCTCTGATCTCTGTCACCATGTCAACATACTCAGCAGGGATCTGATTGGCTGCTGCGGGTCGTGTGGTTATCCAGAGGCGAGCAGAGGGAAGCAGATTCCCTGATGAGGTTTGTCAGCAGCACACCCACTGAGGTGGACTCTGTAACATCAGTCAGGATCTCAGTGTTGAGGAAGTCCAGAGGAAGTCGACACTCATCCAGACCGTCAAAGATGAAGACAACCTGGACCTCTTCAAACCTGCAGATTCCTGCTTCTTTGGTTTCACTAAAGAAGTGATCAACAAGTTCCACCAAGCTGAACTTTCTCTCTTTCAGCACATTCAGCTCTCTGAAGGTGAATGGGAATATGAACTGGATGTCCTGGTTGGCTTTGCCTTCAGCCCAGTCCAGAGTGAACTTCTGTGTTAAGACTGTTTTCCCGATGCCAGCCACTCCCTTTGTCATCACGGTTCTGATTGGTTCATCTCTTCCAGGTGGGGCTTTAAAGATGTCTTCACATCTGATTATTGTTTCTGGTCTGTCTGGTTTCCTGGATGCTGTTTCAATCTGTCTGACCTCATGTTCTTCATTGACCCCTGCAGCCCCTCCCTCCATGATGTAGATCTCTGTGAACATCTGATACAGAACGGTTGGGTTTCCAGCTTTAGGAATCCCCTCAAACACACACTGAAATTTCTTCTCCAGGTTGGACATGAGTTTGGGGCGGCATACGGCAACACAAGTTTCTGGACAACCTAACAAAAAAACAAATTAAATTAAGAGAATCTTGCAGTTTTGTTACAGCATAGTTTGGAAATATACATTTTACACATTTTTCCTCCATTTCATCTTTCTATCACGATAAATGTGTTAAAATCCTCTTACTGCTCTGCAGACGGTCAGCCAGCTCCTCCTGCTTCATTCTCCTCAGGAAGTGCAGTGTGATCTTCAGAAATGCTTCTCTGCTCCTCCTCCTCTGCTCTTCATCCTCACCCTCCAAAACCTTCTCATCCTCCCTCTGACTCTCTAAGCTTTCTGGGTAATCTGGACATAGAACCTTCTGAATCTTCTTCAGCTCGTTCTTTACAAAAGTGACGATGTTCTCCTCCAGCAGCTGGACCAGAATGATAAAGTCAACGTTTAGTTTAAAGAACTCAACATGTGATTCATCTCTCAGTCTGAAGGCCTGCTGGTTTGAAAAGAGCAGCATGGAGACTATTGGGATCTGAATGGTAGTTCATCATTTAATCTGTAGATAATAATGAAAATATTCTTTTAATATGTACACACCATAAATATGGAGTCCAGGTCTGTTTGCTGCTGCAGGTCCGACTGACCACCGAGGCCCTCTGAGCTGTCCTGGTGAACTCTGTAGAGAAAACATCAAGTTTAAGAACATTTAATGATCTGTGCACAGTCCTGATGATGACACAATGGCAACTGTGTCTATTGAGGTGGCACAAATGTACGGCAATAGTTTAGACACATACATGGACGTGGCCATTGGCTAAATCACCAAATGCATCAATGACATCGTATCGAGGATTACTGTACGGACATTCCCAAATCAGAAGAAGAATCTTTTTTTAACAGGGACAGCAATGCCACAATATGAGCCACTAGATGGCAGAATGGTACTACGCAACGACAGTTTCTCAGAGTTTTTAAAGAGCTGCAGTTGAACACACCATTAGTTTGAGGATTTGTTTGGAGCCGACATGCTTTACCTTCATTGTTTGTTTCAAGCTAGCGAGCTACATGCTGAAAATGGCAAGTTTTCAAAGGATTAAGATGGTTCAACAAGGAAGGCCTTCATGTTTCTTTTGGGGAATGATTGGAAAGATATAAAGAATATGTTTAGGGCATTTCCTCTCTAACTGGGACGTTTTGGGACCGATTGGTGGGATTGCTGTGGACAAAGTACACACAGAGATACACTGGTACTTTAACCACGTACCAGCTAATTTAAATAGCTCATGTTACTGTATTGTGTGAACAGTTAACCTAATATAATATCATATGTGGCGTTTTCTTTTGCAGGGTGCAAATGTTCTAGCAAAACCGTCGCTGCTAAGTACAAAGAGACAATCCGGGGATAATGTGGACTCTAACTACCAGGGCTCCAACACCAGGAACATGTGGTCTAGACTAAGAACCACCACAGACTACAAGAGGAAACCTGCAGTGCTCAGGTAACCTGGACCTGATGGCCAAGCTCTTAAGGTGTCTGCAGATCAACTGGAAGATGTCTTCATAGACATTTTCAACTTCTCACTGCTCCAGTCTGTAGTGCCCCCATGACTCAAGAAGGCAACCAAGGGCGGACTGGCTATCAGAGGTTTGGGAGATTTCCATCCCAGGCCGAACCGGCCATCATATTTCAATTTCCGGTTTCAGAAAGAATATGCATTTATTATGTTATTATAACAATGACGTCCTAAACTCATTACTATATGCTTATAATTCTAGTCTGTAACAAGTTTAGAAGTCTAATACAGTAAATAAATACAGTATGAAACATATTTAAGTGTATTATTATTACTATTGTTATTAGTTAAGTCCAGCCATGGTGGTGATGAGGAGGAAAATGATGAAGAGGAGGAGGACAGGCAGGAGGAGTATGGAGCAGGAGGAACCAGCACAGATACAGTGGAAGGTACAAGTCCAGTGTGCAGGGCTGTATAACGTAGCGTTGGCTTGTTTTGGTCTCTTTTTGTAGAGTTATTATTACTATTATTAAAATTATTTCTAAAAAGGTTCTACGTGTGCTCTCCACACGCTCTCATGAAAGGCCGCTCCATCCCAAAGTCCCAGGATGAATTTTTGTCCCAGTACATCCATGGAGACCACATTGTCCCTGTCCTGTCTGCAGTGAGACCAAAGCCCTTCTGCCTGGATGACTACCCAGTAGTCTCACATTGCTAGACCTTCCTCTGCAGGGCTACAGAGGAAGGTCTGACTAGTCCACACCCCATTCTGGGATGGGAGAAAAACGTGTGCTGGTTTATTGGCATTTCTTTAAACTAATCACAATTGTCTTCGGTGGTGCTAACCTGTCTGGTGGTTCTGGTCCTGGTATCACTGGGCATCAGATAAAATCCCATTATGTCAAACCTAGACCACGAAGCTCTGAAAGAGTCTGATAATAACAAAGTTCAGTTAGAAATTCTTACCTTTCATCAACAGCTCGTCCAACTTTAAATTTATAAGGAGGATCCATAGACCAGTCACTCTTCATGGACACACAGCTGGGTCCAGGTCCAGGTTTCTGCTGCTGCATCCTGATACAAACAAAGACCGTGGATCAGTAACTGTAATCAAAATATATTCTGATGAAAGATGGCGTCTCATCTCAGTCGTTGACTCTTTGTTGACTAACTAAGAAGTTGATTTTATTAATTCATTCATACTGGAGGTGTACACTGTGATGTCACTGCTTACACATTATATCGTTGAGTCCTACAACAGACTTCGAACTCTGGACCAAGGCCAATCCCATTCCCAGGGACCAGGAGGACACAGCAGCTGGTCCACTTTATACTATATATACCGTCCTGTATCAGACAGGGACCAGGAGGACACAGCAGCTGGTCCACTTTAAACTATGTATACCGTCCTGTATCAGACAGGGACCAGGAGGACACAGCAGCTGGTCCACTTTATACTATATATACTGTCCTGTATCAGACAGGGACCAGGAGGACCCAGCAGCTGGTCCACTTTATACTATATATACCGTCCTGTATCACACAGGGACCAGGAGGACACAGCAGCTGGTCCACTTTATATTATATATACTGTCCTGTATCAGACAGGGACCAGGAGGACCCAGCAGCTGGTCCACTTTATACTATATATACCGTCCTGTATCACACAGGGACCAGGAGGACACAGCAGCTGGTCCACTTTATATTATATATACTGTCCTGTATCAGACAGGGACCAGGAGGACCCAGCAGCTGGTCCACTTTATACTATATATACCGTCCTGTATCAGACAGGGACCAGGAGGACCCAGCAGCTGGTCCACTTTATACTATATATACCGTCCTGTATCAGACAGGGACCAGGAGGACACAGCAGCTGGTCCACTTTATACTATATATACTGTCCTGTATCAGACAGGGACCAGGAGGACACAGCAACTGGTCCACTTTATACTATATATACCGTCCTGTATCACACAGGGACCAGGAGGACACAGCAGCTGGTCCACTTTATACTATATATACTGTCCTGTATCACACAGGGACCAGGTGGACACAGCAGCTGGTCCACTTTATACTATATATACCGTCCTGTATCACACAGGGACCAGGAGGACACAGCAGCTGGGCCACTTTATACTATATATACTGTCCTGTATCACACAGGGACCAGGAGGACCCAGCAGCTGGTCCACTTTATACTATATATACTGTCCTGTATCAGACAGGGACCAGGAGGACCCAGCAGCTGGTCCACTTTCAGGCTAAAAACAAGCAGAAGTTTCTTAAATCATGTGTCCATGTTGTCCCCGTTCATTATTGCATTGGTACTGTATTATTGTAATCATTTGTAATTGTATATTGTTGTTGGTTATGATAGGCACACTGATAATATGTGAGGGGGCTACTGGCCAACAGGCATCAGACTGGTCTGAATATCAGAACAGCTGTAGTTAATTTGTTAGTTTGTGGTCTTGTGTCTTTTTTTTTGTTTTACACATCTGAAGCCTTTTTATGTGTGTGACATGTAAGTTATGTTCTAATAGTTGATAATGGTTCTGTAATATAATATATTTAATGTAATGTTTTTGCCTGTTATGTTTAATTTATCAGGCAATAAAGGGTTCTGGGCATCAGATTAAAATCACATTATGTCAAACCTAGACCATGAAGCTCTGAGAGAGTCTGATAATAACAAAGTTCAGTTATAAATTCTTACCTTTCATCAACAGCTCGTCCATCTTTAAAGTTATAAGGAGGATCCATAGACCAGTCACTCTTCATGGACACACAGCTGGGTCCAGGTCCAGGTTTCTGCTGCTGCATCCTGATACAAACAAAGACCGTGGATGAGTTACTATTCACCAAAATGAGAATTGAGATTCATTAATTTAGAATAGGGACAGAGCATATTGATGAACATTTATGTGAAAATACAAGATTATTATATATATTATATATAGATTATAGCAGGTGGCTGATAACATCTGTGGAAGGTTGGTGTTAAAATAACAAGTTCCAACATAATAAACTGATAGGACAAAATAATAACAGTAAAAGAGTCAAATAAACTAACTGGCTCCCAAAAGCCAGGATTTGGGGGACCAAAGAAATCTGGTGTTAAACGCTAAAGAGCTTAAGTTCTGTATCTTTCATCAGTTGTCTCTTTGTTGACTAATTACGTTAGTATTTAATATTATAGACACACACTCACCTATAGGATTATTAGGACCACCATACTAATACTGTGTTGGACCCCCTTTCTTAATTCTACGTGGCATTGATCCAACAAGGTGCTGAAAGCATTCTTTAGAAATGTTGGCCCATATTGAGAGGATAGCATCTCCAGTTGATGGAGATTTGTGGGATCCACATCCAGGGCAGGAAGCTCCCGGTCCACCACATCCCAAAGATGCTCTATTGGGTTGAGATCTGGTGACTAGGGGGGCCATTTTAGTACAGAACTCATCGTCATGTTCAAGAAACCAATTAGAAATGATGTGAGCTTTGTGACATGGTGCATTATCCTGCTGGAAGTAGCCATCAGAGGAGGGTACATGGTGGCCATAAAGGGGGGGGGCATGGTCAGAAACAATGCTCAGGTAGGCCGGGGGGGGCATTTAAACGATGCCCATTGGCACTAAGGGGCCTAAAGTGTGCCAAGAAAACATCCCCCACACCATTACACCACCACCACCAGCCTGCACAGTGGTAACAAGGCATGATGGATCCATGTTCTCATTCTGTTTACACCAAATTCTGACTCTACATCTGAAGGTCTCAACAGAAACCAGACTCATCAGACCAGGCAACATTTTTCCAGTCTTCAACTGTCCAATTTTGGTGAGCTCTTGCAAATTGTAGCCTCTTTTTCCTATTTGTAGTGGAGATGAGTGGTACCCGGGGGGGTCTCCTGCTCTTGTAGCCCCCCCCCCCTCAAGGTTGTGCGTGTTGTGGCTTCATAAATGCTTTGCTGCTACCTCGGTTGTAACGAGAGGTTATTTCAGTCAAAGTTGCTCTTCTATCAGCTTGAATCAGTCGGCCCATTCTCCTCTGACCTCCAGCATCAACAAGGCATTTACCCCCAGGACTGCTGCATACTGGATGTCCCCCTCCAGGACTGCTGCATACTGGATGTTTCCCCAGGACTGCTGCATACTGGATGTTCTCCCCAGGACTGCTGCATACTGGATGTTCCCCCCCCCCAGGACTGCTGCATACTGGATGTCCCCCCCCCAGGACTGCTGCATACTGGATGTCCCCCCCCCCAGGACTGCTGCATACTGGATGTCCCCCCCCCCCAGGACTGCTGCATTCTGGATGTTTTTCCCTTTTCACACCATTCTTTGTAAACCCTAGACATGGTTGTGGGTGTGAATCCCAGTAACTGAGCAGATGGTGAAATCCTCAGACCGGCCCGTCTGGCACCAACAACCAGGCCACGCTCCAAATGTCTTAAATCACCTTTCTTTCCCATTCTGACATTCAGTTTGGAGTCCAGGAGATGGTCTGGACCAGGACCAGGACCAGGACCACACCCTAAATGCATTGAAGCAACTGCAAGAATGAGAAATTAAACAGGTGTTCCTAATAATCCTTTAGGTGAGAATATATATATATATATATATATATATATATATATATATATATATATATATATATATATATATATATATATATATATATATATAGTACATAAATAGTAACATAAATAGTGTTTTGGTCTCTTTTGTAGTGTTCTACGACTGCTCCATCCCAAAGTCCCGGAACGAATTTCTGTCCCAGTACATCCCTGAAGACCACCATTGTCCCTGTCCTGTCTGCAATCAGACCAAAGCCCTCTGCCTGGATGACTACCAGTAGTCTCACATTGCCAGACCTTCCCCCACAAGGCTGCACAGGAAGGTCTGACTAGTCCACACCACATTCTGGGATGGGAGAAAAACCTCTTCTGGTTTATTGGCATTTCTTTAAACCAATCACAATTGTCTTTGGTGGTGCTAACCTGTCTGGTGGTTCTGGTCCTGGTATCACTGGGCATCAGATTAAAATCACATTATGTCAAACCTAGACCATGAAGCTCTGAGAGAGTCTGATAATAACAAAGTTCACTTTTAAATTCTTACCTTCCATCAGCAGCTCGTCCATCTTTAAAGTCAATAGGATGATCCATAGACCAGTCACTCTTCATGGACACACAGCTGGGTCCAGGTCCAGGTTTCTGCTGCTGCATCCTGATACAAACAAAGACCGTGGATGAGTTCCTATTCACCAAAATGTAATCTGATGAAAGATGGCGTCTCATCTCAGTAGATAATCAGTGGTTGGCTCTTTGTTGCGTATTCCAGTAAGAAGTTCTTATTAACTAGATATTGAGAGTGAATCCTGATGGAGGAGTGATGTGAGTGCTGAGCTCTAACATGGAGAAGAGTCCATCATCATCTCACCTCTGAGCTTTGGTCTGGCTGTCATGGTCCCCCCACAGAGTGGTTTTAGAGGGAGGGGCTCCCTCCTCTCTGTCCTCACACTGACTCATAGCAGAGTCCACACCTGCTGGGAGACATCACCTCTGTTACTGTCGGCCTATAAAAGGATAAAACTCCAATGTGCCATATACGACCATGTTGTGCTGTTTTATTACATTATAAACCAGATTATCTTTCTATAATATAACTATATGAATACAAACTAAGTCAGTTGACATTATTATGTTAACATGATAAGGTGTAGTTATTGGTGTATTATTGTAGATGGTAATATATTCTTGTAATGTGTTTATTTTGGACTCTTTTCTGCATTTCTTTACTTCCTTTTTAAGTATTTGTGCTACAGCAATGGACGACCTTTGTTCTCCGCGGATCAATAAAGTTTTATGTAATCTCATAAAAGAAAGATTTTATTGCACAATGTTGAACTCATTCGACCTCTTCAACTTCTAAAACTCCTTCAATTAACTTCTTTGATTCTTAAGATTATTTTTGGGCATTTTAGTTCAACAGAGATGGGAACAAGTAGATTTTTCAGATATTTTTACTTTACTATTTATTTTTTTGGCGACTTTTTACTTTCTACTCCTTACATTTTAAGAAATCGGCTCGTTACTTTAGTTTTGTCCTTAAGGTGGTCTATCAGGCGTGATTGTGAGTTCATGTTGGAGAACAGCGCCTCACACGCCACACGGAGAAAAAGTGAGAGAAAAGAGAGACTAGCTGTCTGGAGGACAATCAGCTGAGATTGTGTGTGTGCGTCTTTGAGAAAGTCGTATAACTTACAGTATGTTGTCAGGTCATTTTATTGGTCTATAGTTCTGGCAAATTTAAAGTTAGCTAGCTCGTGATGTTGTTGTTTGTGTTCTTCACCTGTTACCTAGGTTACACCTGGCTGTTGATTCATAATGGCGATTGTTGAACGTCCTCGCTCAGGATTGTATTTTAGGTGCATTATTTACATGGTACAGTTACACTGCATTAATATAATGTACTTAATAGTGGGTTCATTGTTATTATTTACTAGCATATATATGATTCCTATGTGTTGTGTATGGCAGCCTTTACAATGTTAATGCCGACCGCTAACATCTTCACAGCAGAACGTATACTAACGCAGTACTTTGATAGCGTGTATTGGTACTTTTACTGAAGTACAGATTAAACATTGGAGACTAACCCTAACCCCCCCCCCCCCCCCCACTGCTCTGGTCTCCTCTCTCCTTAGGAGACCCTCTATGTGGACCCCCTCTGCAGCGCATTAGAAGCCTTTTAACCCCCCCGCTTCTTTTCTTTTCCTTGTTTTGTCCTTTGTTTTCTATTTTATGACTTTTTTATTCTATACCATGCTTCTTAGATTTTATTATTTTTTCTTTTCTATTACTTTCTACTTGCAGAGGAGGTCCTTCCTAATATGTGAATATATTTTTATGTTTCTTTTTAAATAAAATTATTTAAAGTTACCTTGGTGGTCCTTTATAACTTTTATTCTCTTGTATCTATATTTTAATAATTTAATAACTTCTTTATTTATTGTTAATATTTACCATTGTTTTACACCATGAATTACTTGCCTCCAGATGTTAACATGATAATAAACATGCCTTTGGTGTTATGCATGTTACTAACAGTGTGGTTTTATTCTATGATGTATTTGAAATGATTTATTATTGTTATTTATTATTGTGGCACGTTTAACTTTTAAACAAAGTACTTCCACTAATCTGCAATGGTACTTTTTAACTTTGGAGGTAAGTAATTCAGACAGTATTTTAGACCTTTTCAATGTAATTTTTAATTAATTTGTTGTTAAATAATGATTTTAATATATATTTAAACAGAATTTCATTTGTATTGTGGCACCGGGAATTTTATTTGTATAACTCTCTTTCTCTCTCTATATATATATAGATATATCTATATCTGTATATACACACACACACACACACACACACACACACACACACACACACACACACTGTATATAAGTTTTATTCTCCCATTGTTTCTCCAGTGGTTCTTTTACCTGATTTTAATATTTGACCTTCTTTTAAACAGCTTTCATATAATGGATTCAGTTATTTTAAGGACGTATTTTAAGTGTTTTATTCACACCAGACGTCCCCTTGTGCCCATCCAGGGCGTTGCGTTTTAACCCAAACCTAACACCCCTAACCTTAACCCCCTAACCCTACCCCCTAACCCTAACCCCCCTAACTCTAACCCCCCTAACCCTAACCCCCCTAACCCTAATTCTGTCCAAACTTAACTCTTCAACCCATTTTCCAGTTTGATGAAACTAACAGATCAGAAATCAGCTGAAAAGTTTTACTTACCAACAGTTTAACCTGGAGGAAACATCTGGGTCACAACACAGGACGGAGTCCAGTACCAGAGAAAGACTTTGACCTTTAATGTCCCTTATCAAGACACCTGATCACCAGCTACAGGACACACACACACACACACACACACACACACACACACACACACACACACACACACACACACACACACACACACACAGATCCAAAGTGCAACATTATAATTAGTGAGAGGAAGGTTGAACATTAACACTCTTCATCACAGGCAGGTAAGTTGAACACATGAAGACGGTTGACAGAAACGTAGTATTCCTCCTCAGCCCTTTAAGACAGAGACCAACCCTGGCAGCAAGACCTCAGGGTCCACCTGCCCTGCAGCTCAGCACCAGATCAGACTCGGACTCACTCCTCTTATTGTTAACAGCCCGACCTTAAAGAGTTCTTCAGGTTCTGCAGAACGACAAACTACGTTTCTGGAAAAAAGACACAAAAGAAAAACTACTAAAATATTGTTCTCAAGTAAAAGTACCAATACTTTGATGAAATTTTATTTAAGTACAAGTAAAAATAACTTTATGAAAAATTACTCAAGTAATAAGCAGTTCATTTAAAATGTACCTTAAGTAAAAGTTACTTAGTTATATTAAAAAAACTGTAAAACGGGTGGGGGATCTCTCCCATGTAGTGAATATAGGACAAGGGGTCATAAATTTCAACTAATTTGTTTTTAATTAAAGAAACATCTATACAAATGCATATTTAATAATGCTGATACATTATTATCATTAACAACAGATGTCACACGTGACCTTTAAGACTCTTAGAAAGGTTTAATGTGCAATTTTAGTTCAGACCATCCCATAAAACGTCTTCAAACAGGCGTCTGAAAGTGAAAGTACCAAACATGGTTAGTTCTGAGGGCCACAGCCCAGACTAGCAGCTAGCTTCTACACCTAATGTCCACAGCCCAGACTAGCAGCTAGCTTCTACAGCTAATGTCCACAGCCCAGACTAGCAGCTAGCTTCTACAGCTAATGTCCACAGCCCAGACTAGCAGCTAGCTTCTACACACCTAATGTCCACAGCCCAGACTAGCAGCTAGCATCTACAGCTAATGTCCACAGCCCAGACTAGCAGCTAGCTTCTACAGCTAATGTCCACAGCCCAGACTAGCAGCTAGCTTCTACAGCTAATGTCCACAGCCCAGACTAGCAGCTACCTTCTACAGCTAATGTCCACAGCCCAGACTAGCAGCTAGCTTCTACAGCTAATGTCCACAGCCCAGACTAGCAGCTACCTTCTACAGCTAATGTCCACAGCACAGACTAGCAGCTAGCTTCTACACACCTAATGTCCAAAGCCCAGACTAGCAGCTAGCTTCTACAGCTAATGTCCACAGCCCAGACTAGCAGCTAGCTTCTACAGCTAATGTCCACAGCCCAGACTAGCAGCTAGCTTCTACAGCTAATGTCCACAGCCCAGACTAGCAGCTAGCTTCTACAGCTAATGTCCACAGCCCAGACTAGCAGCTAGCTTCTACAGCTAATGTCCACAGCCCAGACTAGCAGCTAGCTTCTACAGCTAATGTCCACAGCCCAGACTAGCAGCTAGCTTCTACAGCTAATGTCCACAGCCCAGACTAGCAGCTAGCTTCTACAGCTAATGTCCACAGCCCAGACTAGCAGCTAGCTTCTACAGCTAATGTCCACAGCCCAGACTAGCAGCTAGCTTCTACAGCTAATGTCCACAGCCCAGACTAGCAGCTAGCTTCTACAGCTAATGTCCACAGCCCAGACTAGCAGCTAGCTTCTACACCTAATGTCCACAGCCCAGACTAGCAGCTAGCTTCTACACACCTAATGTCCACAGCCCAGACTAGCAGCTAGCTTCTACAGCTAATGTCCACAGCCCAGACTAGCAGCTAGCTTCTACAGCTAATGTCCACAGCCCAGACTAGCAGCTAGCTTCTACAGCTAATGTCCACAGCCCAGACTAGCAGCTAGCTTCTACAGCTAATGTCCACAGCCCAGACTAGCAGCTAGCTTCTACAGCTAATGTCCACAGCCCAGACTAGCAGCTAGCTTCTACAGCTAATGTCCACAGCCCAGACTAGCAGCTAGCTTCTACAGCTAATGTCCACAGCCCAGACTAGCAGCTAGCTTCTACAGCTAATGTCCACAGCCCAGACTAGCAGCTAGCTTCTACAGCTAATGTCCACAGCCCAGACTAGCAGCTAGCTTCTACAGCTAATGTCCACAGCCCAGACTAGCAGCTAGCTTCTACAGCTAATGTCCACAGCCCAGACTAGCAGCTAGCTTCTACAGCTAATGTCCACAGCCCAGACTAGCAGCTAGCTTCTACAGCTAATGTCCACAGCCCAGACTAGCAGCTAGCTTCTACACACCTAATGTCCACAGCCCAGACTAGCAGCTAGCTTCTACAGCTAATGTCCACAGCCCAGACTAGCAGCTAGCTTCTACAGCTAATGTCCACAGCCCAGACTAGCAGCTAGCTTCTACAGCTAATGTCCACAGCCCAGACTAGCAGCTAGCTTCTACAGCTAATGTCCACAGCCCAGACTAGCAGCTAGCTTCTACAGCTAATGTCCACAGCCCAGACTAGCAGCTAGCTTCTACAGCTAATGTCCACAGCCCAGACTAGCAGCTAGCTTCTACAGCTAATGTCCACAGCCCAGACTAGCAGCTAGCTTCTACAGCTAATGTCCACAGCCCAGACTAGCAGCTAGCTTCTACAGCTAATGTCCACAGCCCAGACTAGCAGCTAGCTTCTACAGCTAATGTCCACAGCCCAGACTAGCAGCTAGCTTCTACAGCTAATGTCCACAGCCCAGACTAGCAGCTAGCTTCTACAGCTAATGACCACAGCCCAGACTAGCAGCTAGCTTCTACACACCTAATGTCCACAGCCCAGACTAGCAGCTAGCTTCTACAGCTAATGTCCACAGCCCAGACTAGCAGCTAGCTTCTACAGCTAATGTCCACAGCCCAGACTAGCAGCTAGCTTCTACAGCTAATGTCCACAGCCCAGACTAGCAGCTAGCTTCTACAGCTAATGTCCACAGCCCAGACTAGCAGCTAGCTTCTACAGCTAATGTCCACAGCCCAGACTAGCAGCTAGCTTCTACAGCTAATGTCCACAGCCCAGACTAGCAGCTAACTTCTACAGCTAATGTCCACAGCCCAGACTAGCAGCTAGCTTCTACAGCTAATGTCCACAGCCCAGACTAGCAGCTAGCTTCTACAGCTAATGTCCACAGCCCAGACTAGCAGCTAGCTTCTACAGCTAATGTCCACAGCCCAGACTAGCAGCTAGCTTCTACAGCTAATGTCCACAGCCCAGACTAGCAGCTAGCTTCTACAGCTAATGTCCACAGCCCAGACTAGCAGCTAGCTTCTACAGCTAATGTCCACAGCCCAGACTAGCAGCTAGCTTCTACAGCTAATGTCCACAGCCCAGACTAGCAGCTAGCTTCTACAGCTAATGTCCACAGCCCAGACTAGCAGCTAGCTTCTACAGCTAATGTCCACAGCCCAGACTAGCAGCTAGCTTCTACAGCTAATGTCCACAGCCCAGACTAGCAGTTACCTTCTACAGCTAATGTCCACAGCCCAGACTAGCAGCTAGCTTCTACAGCTAATGTCCACAGCCCAGACTAGCAGCTAGCTTCTACAGCTAATGTCCACAGCCCTGACTAGCAGCTAGCTTCTACAGCTAATGTCCACAGCCCAGACTAGCAGCTAGCTTCTACAGCTAATGTCCACAGCCCAGACTAGCAGCTAGCTTCTACAGCTAATGTCCACAGCCCAGACTAGCAGCTAGCTTCTACAGCTAATGTTCACAGCCCAGACTAGCAGCTAGCTTCTACAGCTAATGTCCACAGCCCAGACTAGCAGCTAGCTTCTACACACCTAATGTTCACAGCCCAGACTAGCAGCTAGCTTCTACACACCTAATGTTCACAGCCCAGACTAGCAGCTAGCTTCTACAGCTAATGTCCACAGCCCAGACTAGCAGCTAGCTTCTACAGCTAATGTCCACAGCCCAGACTAGCAGCTAGCTTCTACAGCTAATGTCCACAGCCCAGACTAGCAGCTAGCTTCTACAGCTAATGTCCACAGCCCAGACTAGCAGCTAGCTTCTACACACCTAATGTCCACAGCCCAGACTAGCAGCTAGCTTCTACAGCTAATGTCCACAGCCCAGACTAGCAGCTAGCTTCTACAGCTAATGTCCACAGCCCAGACTAGCAGCTAGCTTCTACAGCTAATGTCCACAGCCCAGACTAGCAGCTAGCTTCTACAGCTAATGTCCACAGCCCAGACTAGCAGCTAGCTTCTACAGCTAATGTCCACAGCCCAGACTAGCAGCTAGCTTCTACAGCTAATGTCCACAGCCCAGACTAGCAGCTAGCTTCTACAGCTAATGTCCACAGCCCAGACTAGCAGCTAGCTTCTACAGCTAATGTCCACAGCCCAGACTAGCAGCTAGCTTCTACAGCTAATGTCCACAGCCCAGACTAGCAGCTAGCTTCTACAGCTAATGTCCACAGCCCAGACTAGCAGCTAGCTTCTACACACCTAATGTCCACAGCCCAGACTAGCAGCTAGCTTCTACAGCTAATGTCCACAGCCCAGACTAGCAGCTAGCTTCTACAGCTAATGTCCACAGCCCAGACTAGCAGCTAGCTTCTACAGCTAATGTCCACAGCCCAGACTAGCAGCTAGCTTCTACAGCTAATGTCCACAGCCCAGACTAGCAGCTAGCTTCTACAGCTAATGTCCACAGCCCAGACTAGCAGCTAGCTTCTACAGCTAATGTCCACAGCCCAGACTAGCAGCTAGCTTCTACAGCTAATGTCCACAGCCCAGACTAGCAGCTAGCTTCTACAGCTAATGTCCACAGCCCAGACTAGCAGCTAGCTTCTACAGCTAATGTCCACAGCCCAGACTAGCAGCTAGCTTCTACAGCTAATGTCCACAGCCCAGACTAGCAGCTAGCTTCTACAGCTAATGTCCACAGCCCAGACTAGCAGCTAGCTTCTACAGCTAATGTCCACAGCCCAGACTAGCAGCTAGCTTCTACACACCTAATGTCCACAGCCCAGACTAGCAGCTAGCTTCTACAGCTAATGTCCACAGCCCAGACTAGCAGCTAGCTTCTACAGCTAATGTCAACAGCCCAGACTAGCAGCTAGCTTCTACAGCTAATGTCCACAGCCCAGACTAGCAGCTAGCTTCTACAGCTAATGTCCACAGCCCAGACTAGCAGCTAGCTTCTACAGCTAATGTCCACAGCCCAGACTAGCAGCTAGCTTCTACAGCTAATGTCCACAGCCCAGACTAGCAGCTAGCTTCTACAGCTAATGTCCACAGCCCAGACTAGCAGCTAACTTCTACAGCTAATGTCCACAGCCCAGACTAGCAGCTAGCTTCTACAGCTAATGTCCACAGCCCAGACTAGCAGCTAGCTTCTACAGCTAATGTCCACAGCCCAGACTAGCAGCTAGCTTCTACAGCTAATGTCCACAGCCCAGACTAGCAGCTAGCTTCTACAACTAATGTCCACAGCCCAGACTAGCAGCTAGCTTCTACAGCTAATGTCCACAGCCCAGACTAGCAGCTAGCTTCTACAGCTAATGTCCACAGCCCAGACTAGCAGCTAGCTTCTACAGCTAATGTCCACAGCCCAGACTAGCAGCTAGCTTCTACAGCTAATGTCCACAGCCCAGACTAGCAGCTAGCTTCTACAGCTAATGTCCACAGCCCAGACTAGCAGCTAGCTTCTACAGCTAATGTCCACAGCCCAGACTAGCAGTTACCTTCTACAGCTAATGTCCACAGCCCAGACTAGCAGCTAGCTTCTACAGCTAATGTCCACAGCCCAGACTAGCAGCTAGCTTCTACAGCTAATGTCCACAGCCCTGACTAGCAGCTAGCTTCTACAGCTAATGTCCACAGCCCAGACTAGCAGCTAGCTTCTACAGCTAATGTCCACAGCCCAGACTAGCAGCTAGCTTCTACAGCTAATGTCCACAGCCCAGACTAGCAGCTAGCTTCTACAGCTAATGTTCACAGCCCAGACTAGCAGCTAGCTTCTACAGCTAATGTCCACAGCCCAGACTAGCAGCTAGCTTCTACACACCTAATGTTCACAGCCCAGACTAGCAGCTAGCTTCTACACACCTAATGTTCACAGCCCAGACTAGCAGCTAGCTTCTACAGCTAATGTCCACAGCCCAGACTAGCAGCTAGCTTCTACAGCTAATGTCCACAGCCCAGACTAGCAGCTAGCTTCTACAGCTAATGTCCACAGCCCAGACTAGCAGCTAGCTTCTACAGCTAATGTCCACAGCCCAGACTAGCAGCTAGCTTCTACACACCTAATGTCCACAGCCCAGACTAGCAGCTAGCTTCTACAGCTAATGTCCACAGCCCAGACTAGCAGCTAGCTTCTACAGCTAATGTCCACAGCCCAGACTAGCAGCTAGCTTCTACAGCTAATGTCCACAGCCCAGACTAGCAGCTAGCTTCTACAGCTAATGTCCACAGCCCAGACTAGCAGCTAGCTTCTACAGCTAATGTCCACAGCCCAGACTAGCAGCTAGCTTCTACAGCTAATGTCCACAGCCCAGACTAGCAGCTAGCTTCTACAGCTAATGTCCACAGCCCAGACTAGCAGCTAGCTTCTACAGCTAATGTCCACAGCCCAGACTAGCAGCTAGCTTCTACAGCTAATGTCCACAGCCCAGACTAGCAGCTAGCTTCTACACCTAATGTCCACAGCCCAGACTAGCAGCTAGCTTCTACAGCTAATGTCCACAGCCCAGACTAGCAGCTAGCTTCTACAGCTAATGTCCACAGCCCAGACTAGCAGCTAGCTTCTACAGCTAATGTCCACAGCCCAGACTAGCAGCTAGCTTCTACAGCTAATGTCCACAGCCCAGACTAGCAGCTAGCTTCTACAGCTAATGTCCACAGCCCAGACTAGCAGCTAGCTTCTACAGCTAATGTCCACAGCCCAGACTAGCAGCTAGCTTCTACAGCTAATGTCCACAGCCCAGACTAGCAGCTAGCTTCTACAGCTAATGTCCACAGCCCAGACTAGCAGCTAGCTTCTACAGCTAATGTCCACAGCCCAGACTAGCAGCTAGCTTCTACAGCTAATGTCCACAGCCCAGACTAGCAGCTAGCTTCTACAGCTAATGTCCACAGCCCAGACTAGCAGCTAGCTTCTACAGCTAATGTCCACAGCCCAGACTAGCAGCTAGCTTCTACACACCTAATGTCCACAGCCCAGACTAGCAGCTAGCTTCTACAGCTAATGTCCACAGCCCAGACTAGCAGCTAGCTTCTACAGCTAATGTCCACAGCCCAGACTAGCAGCTAGCTTCTACAGCTAATGTCCACAGCCCAGACTAGCAGCTAGCTTCTACAGCTAATGTCCACAGCCCAGACTAGCAGCTAGCTTCTACAGCTAATGTCCACAGCCCAGACTAGCAGCTAGCTTCTACAGCTAATGTCCACAGCCCAGACTAGCAGCTAGCTTCTACAGCTAATGTCCACAGCCCAGACTAGCAGCTAACTTCTACAGCTAATGTCCACAGCCCAGACTAGCAGCTAGCTTCTACAGCTAATGTCCACAGCCCAGACTAGCAGCTAGCTTCTACAGCTAATGTCCACAGCCCAGACTAGCAGCTAGCTTCTACAGCTAATGTCCACAGCCCAGACTAGCAGCTAGCTTCTACAACTAATGTCCACAGCCCAGACTAGCAGCTAGCTTCTACAGCTAATGTCCACAGCCCAGACTAGCAGCTAGCTTCTACAGCTAATGTCCACAGCCCAGACTAGCAGCTAGCTTCTACAGCTAATGTCCACAGCCCAGACTAGCAGCTAGCTTCTACAGCTAATGTCCACAGCCCAGACTAGCAGCTAGCTTCTACAGCTAATGTCCACAGCCCAGACTAGCAGCTAGCTTCTACAGCTAATGTCCACAGCCCAGACTAGCAGTTACCTTCTACAGCTAATGTCCACAGCCCAGACTAGCAGCTAGCTTCTACAGCTAATGTCCACAGCCCAGACTAGCAGCTAGCTTCTACAGCTAATGTCCACAGCCCTGACTAGCAGCTAGCTTCTACAGCTAATGTCCACAGCCCAGACTAGCAGCTAGCTTCTACAGCTAATGTCCACAGCCCAGACTAGCAGCTAGCTTCTACAGCTAATGTCCACAGCCCAGACTAGCAGCTAGCTTCTACAGCTAATGTTCACAGCCCAGACTAGCAGCTAGCTTCTACAGCTAATGTCCACAGCCCAGACTAGCAGCTAGCTTCTACACACCTAATGTTCACAGCCCAGACTAGCAGCTAGCTTCTACACACCTAATGTTCACAGCCCAGACTAGCAGCTAGCTTCTACAGCTAATGTCCACAGCCCAGACTAGCAGCTAGCTTCTACAGCTAATGTCCACAGCCCAGACTAGCAGCTAGCTTCTACAGTTAATGTCCACAGCCCAGACTAGCAGCTAGCTTCTACAGCTAATGTCCACAGCCCAGACTAGCAGCTAGCTTCTACAGCTAATGTCCACAGTCCAGACTAGCAGCTAGCTTCTACAGCTAATGTCCACTGCCCAGACTAGCAGCTAGCTTCTACAGCTAATGTCCACAGTCCAGACTAGCAGCTAGCTTCTACAGCTAATGTCCACTGCCCAGACTAGCAGCTAGCTTCTACAGCTAATGTCCACAGCCCAGACTAGCAGCTAGCTTCTACAGCTAATGTCCACAGCCCAGACTAGCAGCTAGCTTCTACAGCTAATGTCCACAGCCCAGACTAGCAGCTAGCTTCTACAGCTAATGTCCACAGCCCAGACTAGCAGCTAGCTTCTACACACCTAAGTAGGCCGTATGTGTATGTGAATTAATTTAGCCAGTCTCCTAGCCAGTTGTCCTAGGGAAAGGAGGGGGGGGCAATTCATTTCCCCAAGTGGCCACATGAGTATCAGGGGCTGTTGTGGAGGAAGTATCAAGGTAGTAAGTATTAAAAGCTAAATGTACAACGTATACGTCGATGTATATGTCACCCGGAGGTCACTTGGAGAGATACCTGCTGCTGTACAAGTTGCTGATCTTTAGCTCATTAGATGGTCAGTTAGCACCATCTAGTGGACAGATAGTAGACCTCCATCATCTGATGGGGGACTGGCTCTGGGAACAGGTTGGACTGGTTCTGACGTCTCTCTGACTCTGAAGTTATGAAGATGTCACGGCGTCATCGGATCAAATGCACATCGACACCAGAAATTCATACGTTGTAGAATTATTCTATTAATGTGAAGAAGTAACACAGTTGTAGAAGAAAGACATCCCTTTATACGTATATCCGGTGGGGGGAAATTCACATTGTTCACTCAGTTTGGTACATTTAATACACACTGGACAGTGAGGTATTGGCAGAGGTGGAAAATAAGGAAATACATTACTTATGTTACTGTATTGAGCAGTTTTGTTGTGTATTTTTCAAGTAGTTTTAAAATGTACTTGATTTTAAGGTGAAGGATTGTATTTTGCTACATTACAAATCCTATCGTTACTGAGTAAAAACAAGTTTGACTAATGAAAACTGAAAGGAAGAAAAATAAATAAATAAATAAATCACACCGTCTATAACCACTACACCAGACCTGGGCTTCCTTTTTTGTGCCAACGTATGCAGCTTCTTCTTCTCTGGTTGCAAGGCGCAGTTAAAAAGAAGTAGAAGAAGTGTAACGTGACGGAGCGGTCGGACCCATGGATGTATTAAGAGGACGGTCTGACCCCTGTGGCGGCGAGCTGAGAACTGAATGGGAGACATTAACATGGACGGGAATCAGCTGTTATCCCTCAAAAACATCAGCTCATGGGAAAGAAAGAGAGGTCGATACAGAGCGCCGAGGTTTTAACCAAACATGGACGCACAACATCGCCACAACACTACGCCATTTTCTGAAGGGGAGTTTCTAGTTACTGTTCAGGTTTTTCCCTTCTGGTCCAATGAAAACCACATATCTCCAGATGTGTGTTGATGTTGAATGTTTGTGATAAACTGAAGTATGATGTCATAAGAGTGTCATAAAAAGAATAAATCTGTAAAATAAGAAGAAACTAAATGTCAAAGTTCAACTCAGTTCAGTTTATTTAAGAAGAAGACAGATCAAATTAATAAAACTAATGATTATACATGGGTTAAAAATCACAGAATTAGCCAAAAGCTTGCAAACTTCCCCTGAATCCAATCAGCTGTTCTCATGGCACAGGGAACATTTCACCAGTAGAAGGAAAAATGGATTCAATACAATTTCAGCACATTTTGGACGCTAACTTGATGCCATCTGTGAAAAAGCTGAAGTTAAAGAGAGGATGGCTTCTACAAATGGATAATGATCCTAAACACACCTCAAACTCCACGGTGGATTACATCAAGAGGGGTAAACTGAAGGTTTTGCCATGGCCTTCACAATCTCCTGACCTCAACATAATGTAAATCTATGGATAGACCTTAAAGGAGCAGAAATCTCAAAGAACTGGAAGACTTCTGGAAGTCAAACAAGAATTAAAGACTCTTGGCTGCTACAAGAAGCGTTTCCAAGCTGGGGGAGGTACAAGGTATTAACTCTGCAGGGGGCCCAAACTTTTGCCGACATAATTTTTTTGTTTTCTGTTATTTTGAAAGTGTAAATGATGAAATAAAATCTAACTTTTTGTGACATATTATACGAATGTCTACTCTGTCATTTGATGCCTTCTGCGCTGGTGAGATTTAAGGTTACTAATGTAAGAAAACATTTCCCCACATTGTTCACACGAGTACGGCTTCTCTCCGGTGTGAACACGTTGGTGAGCTTTAAGGCTATCAATCCGAGAAAATGTTCTACCACATATATCACAGCTGTACGGCTTCTCTCCGGTGTGAACACGCTGGTGAGATTTAAGGTTACTGCTCTCAGAAAATGTTTCCCCCAGTGTTCACAGCTGTACGGCTTCTCTCCGGTGTGAACGCTGGTGAGATTTAAGGCTATCAATCCGAGAAAATGCTCTACCACATATATCACAGCTGTACGGCTTCTCTCCAGTGTGAACACGTCGGTGAGATTTAAGGCTATAAATCCGAGAAAATGCTCTAGCACATAGATCACAGCTGTACGGCTTCTCTCTGGTGTGAACGAGCTGATGTTTCATTAGGTTACTCTTCAGTGTGAAAGCTGCCCCACACTGATCACAGCTGTGTAGATTCTCTCCAGTGTGAACTCTCTGATGAATCTTTAAATTTCCAGATGTTGTGAAAAATTTGTCACAGTGTTGACAGTGGTGACATTTTGGTCCTACTCCTCTTCTCCGTTTCTATAGCAACAGACAGAGAGAGAGACAGAGAGAGTTAGTGAACAACCATCTTAAACCCTGGACTTGCTCTCACTCTTCATCCAATAATTCATGACAAAATGAAGGTAAATATGTGCCGGTTGCAGACATGTTATTATGGAAGCAAATGCAGTGCTCATAACTTTTATAAGTTCAGAAATATTCTACATTTTTTTAGGGAAGTTTCCCAATTTAACTGATTGGCAATTTAAAAACTAAATCCTTTCCTCTTCAGTTAGAAATGTTACTGGTGTGTGTGTGGGGGTGTGTGGGGGGAGGCGGTGCGTGGTGGCTAGGTTTAGTAATAATGGGTCCAGTTATAAACTAGTCGAACCAAGGTGAAAACAACGGCTCCACAACATTATCACATCATTTAGAAAGAAAACACTATTTAGACTAAAAGATGACATAAATACAGATGAAAATATTGTGACACTATGCAGCATCTGACAATTTCAGGGTAGTTATTACTGCTGCAAGATATCAGGAAAATATGAGATATGCCTTAACGTTGAATATGGAGATAATTATATAACTTGTGATAAACAGATATTAAAATGCAGCCTCCTCAGTTCTGCTGCTTTCAGTCGTTTTCTAAAACATCTGTTGCACTCGTTAAGTTTCATCTGAGCAGATTTCTGTCATTCAAACTCGGAGATGTAGTTAAAACCAATTTGTATTAATTAGTTAGGGCTGGCCCAGAAGAGTCCTGAACCATCCCTTAGTTACGCTGCTATAGGCCTAGACTGCTGGGGACTTCCCATGATGCACTGAGCACCTCCCTCCTCCTCTCCATCTGTATGCAACCTCATCCCATTAATACATGTTACTAACTCGACTTCTTCCCTTTCCCAGAGTCTTGTCTCTCTCGCCCCTCTCCTCTCCTCCTGTCACTTCCTGCAGGTGGTTCTGGTTCTGTGGAGTCTGGATCTGTGGTTGGAGTCACCTGCTGCCTCCGTGTTCCTGCTCGACACCCTCTGCTACAGTTCTCTCTCTCACCCACAACCGGTTGAGGCAGATGCCCCCCCACCCTGAACCATGGTTCTGCTCCAGGTTTCTGTCTCTTAAAGGCAGTTTTTCCTTGCCTCTGTCTCCTAGTGCATGCTCTTGGTGAATTGTTGGGTTTATGTATATAACATCCCAGAGTCCTGGTCTAGACCTGCTCTTTATGGAAAGACCCGGGAGATAAATAACATCCCAGAGTCCTGGTCTAGACCTGCTCTTTATGGAAAGACCCGGGAGATAAATAACATCCCAGAGTCCTGGTCTAGAACTGCTCTTTATGGAAAGACCTGGGAGATAAATAACATCCCAGAGTCCTGGTCTAGACCTGCTCTTTATGGAGAGACCTGGGAGATAAATAACATCCCAGAGTCCGGTCTAGACCTGCTCTTTATGGAGAGACCTGGGAGATAAATAACATCCCAGAGTCCTGGTCTAGACCTGCTCTTTATGGAAAGACCTGGGAGATAAATAACATCCCAGAGTCCTGGTCTAGACCTGCTCTTTATGGAAAGACCTGGGAGATAAATAACATCCCAGAGTCCTGGTCTAGACCTGATTTGGCGCTATATAAATAAAGTTGAATTGAATAAACATCTGACTTACTATGAACATTATTTACCAAAACTAAATGTTATCGCCGCCAGCAGAGAACAAGGAACAACACTAAGAATTATATTCATTATGGATAGCAGCTAGTTAGCTAGCCTCTTTATGTTTCTGTAACGTTAGCATTAGATGTACATTTCTTAGCTTGAACTTGGTATCTGCGTTTCAAAGCCGTCTCCGCGGTGACGTTTTGGTGGAGCTGTTTGTTTCATCGTCAACGTTTTGACGATAAACTCCATCAACACAACAGCATGATGAGTTCAACTGGACGGCCAATAACCTCTCAGTCACTGGTGTACTACTGAAGACTTGTTAAATTGTAACGTGAGCGGCAGCCAACGGGCGTCGGCCTTATTTCTGATAGCGTGGCAGAAGAACTGTTACCATGACGATGCACCACAATAAAACCAACAGAGGAAACACTGGAACATATTGCTCAGTAACACAAACTGAGAATAAGCCTCATCTATTCCAACACACAGATCCATAACGGAACAGTGTAATACACCTTTAACACAGGCTGGTCTGTTTACTGGTGATTACACGTTGCTAGGAAACAACCTCAACATCAACAACCTCAACATCAACAACCTCAACATCAACAACCTCAACATCAACAACCTCAACATCAACAACCTCAACATCTTATTAAACAATCTGCAAATCTATCAGCTACGCAATAAGAAACACATCAACAGTAATATTATCAAGACAATCTGTGTGTGTGTGTGTGTGTGTGTGTGTGTGTGTCTCTCTCTCTCTCTGTGAAAGCGTTAATATTGAGATTAGATTCCTGGTCTCTTCAGTCTGGAGGAACCTCTTTCCTTCACTCACCTCCTCCTTCTTCCTCTTGCTCCCTCGCTCCTCTGAGTCTCCCGAGGCCTCCCTGACACCTTTCCTCTCCTCCTCCTCGTCCTCCTCCTCGTCCTCGTCCTCCTCCTCCTCCTCCTCCTCCTCCTCCTCCTCCTCCTCCTCCTCCTCCTCCTCCTCCTCCTCCTCCTCCTGGTGTTCCTGCAGGTACTCGGTGATCAGGTCCAGGTCCAGGTGGTCTTGCGGCTCCCATGTGTTCTCCTCACTGGAAAGGTGAGTGCAGACAGAAGAACATCTCCTCACACTTTGTTTTTTAGGAAATCCATTCTCACTCTAGCTGCTAATCTGGATTATTCCTTTTATCTGTTGCCATGTTGGAAGGTTATTTGCGGGTCTGCACCTTAGAGTCAAAATACCAAACCTTCAACTTTGAAAATGCTGAAAATTATGCTGTTGAAGGTGTGTGTGTGTGTGTGTGTGTGTGTGTGTATGGACCAAAATCACCAATTATTAATATTCTAGACTCCTACTTACTCTGAGAACCCCTTCCATTTCAGCAGAAACTCTACTCTTCCCTTCACCACTCTGCGGTCCAAAACCTTCTCCACCACATACTCCTCCTCCTCCTCCTCCTCCTCTTCCTCCTTCACTGCTGCAGGCTCCTCCTCGTCTTCCTCCTTCCTCCTCACACACACACACACGCACACAGACACATTGTGTTAGCTGAGATAACATGCCGCACCCACCCAGCCAATAGAATTACTGTTGCTATGACGTTATACTCTGCCCAGTGACGCATTGAACCAATAGGGCTCCCTTAAGGAGAACCCTTTAAAAACCTTTGCGCATCCATGTCTAAGCGCCTATTTGGGGACCTCTGAACTAGTCATGTTCCATTAGGACCGTGCACGTATAACTGCCCGGAATGCATTGTTCTGTTTTTATTAATAAATCATTTTAATACATAATCAAAGCTAGAGTGATTCCTTAGCTAATTGAGTCCCGACGTTTGGACCCTCCAAGTGGGATTCGCAACATAATGTTAACTAACATGTTAGTTAGCAGTAATTAGCCTGTACCTATGTTAATGTTAACTAGCATGTTAGTTAGCAGTAATTAGCCTGTGCCTATGTTAATGTTAACTAGCATGTTAGTTAGCAGTAATTAGCCTGTACCTATGTTAATGTTAACTAGCATGTTAGTTAGCAGTAATTAGCCTGTGCCTATGTTAATGTTAACTAGCATGTTAGTTAGCAGGAATTAGCCTGTGCCTATGTTTATGTTAACTAGCATGTTAGTCAGCAGTAATTAGCCTGTACCTATGTTAATGTTAACTAGCATGTTAGTTAGCAGTAATTAGCCTGTACCTATGTTAATGTTAACTAGCATGTTAGTTAGCAGTAATTAGCCTGTGTCTATGTTAATGTTAACTAGCATGTTAGTTAGCAGTAATTAGCCTGTACCTATGTTAATGTTAACTAGCATGTTAGTTAGCAGTAATTAGCCTGTACCTATGTTAATGTTAACTAGCATGTTAGTTAGCAGTAATTAGCCTGTACCTATGTTAATGTTAACTAGCATGTTAGTTAGCAGTAATTAGCCTGTGTCTATGTTAATGTTAACTAGCATGTTAGTTAGCAGTAATTAGCCTGTACCTATGTTAATGTTAACTAGCATGTTAGTTAGCAGGAATTAGCCTGTACCTATGTTAATGTTAACTAGCATGTTAGTTAGCAGTAATTAGCCTGTACCTATGTTAATGTTAACTAGCATGTTAGTTAGCAGTAATTAGCCTGTACCTATGTTAATGTTAACTAGCATGTTAGTTAGCAGTAATTAGCCTGTACCTATGTTAATGTTAACTAGCATGTTAGTTAGCAGTAATTAGCCTGTGTCTATGTTAATGTTAACTAGCATGTTAGTTAGCAGTAATTAGCCTGTACCTATGTTAATGTTAACTAGCATGTTAGTTAGCAGTAATTAGCCTGTGTCTATGTTAATGTTAACTAGCATGTTAGTTAGCAGTAATTAGCCTGTGTCTATGTTAATGTTAACTAGCATGTTAGTTAGCAGTAATTAGCCTGTACCTATGTTAATGTTAACTAGCATGTTAGTTAGCAGTAATTAGCCTGTACCTATGTTAATGTTAACTAGCATGTTAGTTAGCAGTAATTAGCCTGTACCTATGTTAATGTTAACTAGCATGTTAGTTAGCAGTAATTAGCCTGTACCTATGTTATCTCCTAACATATACCTACCTCTCCGTCTCTGCTGATGGGGAATGATTGAGATTTCTCTTGCACAGCTACCAGAAGACTTACAGCTTTCAGACAGGTTGCTACGTCACATCTACGTCATCAAGCTCAGTTGGAGGCTGCGCAGTAACGCTCAGCATCACCGGGAAAGAGCTTCTAATAGACTCCACTGGTCTCCATGGAAACAACGGGACCTGTTGGTCCGTTCCTTTACCTGTCTATGGTCCCACCCCGATACACACCTGTTAGCTAGCCGCGAGCTCTATTGTTTACGAAACCCGTTTCCCGCGGTTCCAAATGCGGCTCTTTAGCTCGCCTTTCCACATCATAACCTCCATAACTAACCCAGCACAGCTTCAGTCCACCAGACACACGGCAGAAGGAAACCGGCTTTTGGCATTTTTACCGAGGACCGACCTGGAAAGCAGAATTACGGCATCAGTGAGAGAGAAAACAAACCGCCATCCTCGTCTTAAAGAGGAGGAAAGGGTCCGTCACCTGGGCACCGTGGTGTACCGATACCCGCACATTGGTTCCGCTTTCTTTGTTCCCCGCTACGTTAATATTGCTTACCGATAAAATATGAAATTCGTACTAAACGCTACGCTGGTTATTATGTTATCCCTTAAGGGTGTATCACACATTCAAGCTGAAATAAATGTGGAGATATGCTGCTCTATACACGCTAAAAGTAGTGATTATTTACATGGAGTCTGGTGGAGATATGCTGCTCTATACACGCTAAAAGTAGTGATTATTTACATGGAGTCTGGTGGGTTTGGTGATGGTGATTTTGGGGCTGTTTCATGTTAAACTAAAAGGATCTTACTCTTTAACTAAAGGTCTATCTCTGTAGGGATCCATCCCATAATGTTGTCAGACTCAATGTCAATTTTCTGCATCCTGGTTTATTTTTCTGCAACAATTTGTGTCTTTTCTGCATTAATTTATGGTGCAAATGTCTCCATGTATGTAAAGGAAATATAATAGGTATTTGGAGTAGTCTGCACTGAGTTACATAGTTTTTATTATGGGGGTGTATCAATCTCAGTAAAGAGAGACAACTGATGAATGAAATCATGATATGATCAAATGAACAAATGATGAAACGTAGAGATTTTATTAAAAGCATTTAGAAACATTAGACTATATGATGATTGTTTATAGAAACATTTGTTTTCCACATTTTAAATATATTACAATATGATTTAAAATATAAAGGACATAATAGTGACCAATAACAGTTGATTATTTTTGAGATGTGACATATCATGAAGTGTTTTAGTCAAACAGTTCAAATGTTGATAACCAGAGATGAAATCAGATGAATGTTTTTGTGTTTGAGTCTCAGATCTGCTTCACAGTGCAGAGTGTGTGTGATGGTGAACACACTGAACTTTGATTTCAGCAGCTGGTCTTCAGTCAGTGTTTCTGTCCACAGGAGAGACTCTCAGTCCTGCAGAGGACACAGAGACACTGAGGAACCAGACCAGACCCCAAACCCAGGATAGAGAGGCTGAGTGAATGTGGTGTTGAAGGTGTGGAGGTGGATCAGTGAGTCAGAGGAGACTGTGTAGAAGGACAGAGAGCCAGCAGGAACGTCCACATACACTGCTACTCTGTTAGAGACAGAGCAGGAAGTGAGGAATGTTTCTCTGTTATTGTGCCAGACAGAGTAACCATCTTCATCAGAGCAGTACAGACTCCAGGAATGATCATTACATCCAAACACACAGTCTCCACTGTCTCCTTTCCTTCTGATTCCTCTGTAACTCACTGATATATTAACCCCTCCTCTCCTCTCGACCTCCCAGTAACAGCGACCAGTCAGACCATCTCTACACAGCAGCTGAGGCCAGCCGTCAAATCTGTCTGGATGATCAGGATATGACTGATCCTCCTCCACACGTGTCACCTTCCTGTTGTTGTCAGACAGTTTGAGGTCTCTGTGTACTGTGTTTGTGTCCAGTTCCAGTTCACAGACATCTGATGGAGAGAACAAGACACAATACAGCTGCAGGTTATCATCTGATCATTTATTAACAACTTTACTGACAATAACTGAAAGAAAACCCTTCAAACGTTGATTTGATATCCAGCTGTGAGAGATGTTTAACAATCCAGTTCTACCAACATGAAGAGTTCCTGAACATGAGAGTCAACATGTCAACAATGTCCAGCTTCTTGTCCTCGTGTTGACCCGATGAGGACAGCTGATGATCCAAATCTAGAAACATCAACTGAATAAAGTCTCACTAATAAAACTGTCCCATCTTCTTCTACTGCAGCACAAAGCAGCTCTGAACCATCTGCTTTCTAAAACTGCTATTAGCTGATGTTCACTTATAGAAATACCAGTTTATGGATGAAAAATGAGGATTTATGGTATGTTTGTGTCTGTGTCGTATATCTGATACCAGGTCTCCCATCAGGGAGGAACTGGAAGATAAATCTACCTCAACTCACTTTATTCACCTTTAAACATCTTTGGGACATTAATTATGCCGTGTTGTGTTCATGGACTGTGAGTTTTTCAACGCTTATTTATTAAAAACATCCAGAGAAGAAAACTGAAGGTTACTTGAACACAACTTATGTGTGAATAAAAATAAAGAACCAAAGTTAGCTTTCTGTTGGCTGGACTGTTGATTCATGTATTTATGTATTTATTAGTTCTGTTGGATCAACGTGTTCAGTTTGTTCTGTTTGTGGATTTTAAATTAATTAATTAAATCCTAACATCTTTCCAGAAAAAGGAAGAAAATATATCTTCGTACTTCAGGCAAGAAAATCTAAAAATCAAGTGTAGGGACCTCCACAAATACTGTTAAATAATATAAATAAAGTATTTTATACAGTTAACTACATTAATACATGGTGTTTCAGTTCATAACAGGGTAAATACAATAAGCATTTTTCCCATAATCCTTTGTTTTGAAGGGAAGTGTAATGTATTTCCAGTGGAGTAATCTAAGTTAATTATTCTCTGTATAGCTCCACTCCTAGCCAATCAGATGGCTTTGTTGGGGAGTAGAAAAGAAAGGAGGAAGTCAGAGAGGACATGTAGAGCACGTTGGAGGGAGAAACATGCAGTCAGCAGAGGAGAGAAAAACTAAGTTTAATGTCCAGCTGACTGAGGTCTGGAGACTAATGGACTTTAAACTTTTGTAAAGTATTATTGTTGATAGAGAATTCATTTTGATAAAGTCTTTTATTTCTTAAAGTAGTGTAACTTTCATGCTTATTATGTGTACACTTAACAACTGTATTGTCTGCTAGTTAACACAGAAGTAGGTGAAGTGTCAGTTTCAAGGCACCCAAAGAACATGTTGTTCCAGGCATGCAAACTGCCTGCACCTCGAAACTAACCCTTTGTAGCATAATGAAGATAACCTCAATCCAATGTCTGTTTTCCTCACCCTTGTGTGTGTGTGAATAAAACGACTGAGCCACAGAGAGAATGATGTAGATCATTTAAGGCAGTGCTGGTGAAAGGCTGCTCTTATCTGCTCTTCCCTTTTGTGGCAAAAGTCTATAAACTGTTCACTGCCGTCTGAGTCTCGTTTTGTTGCTTTGACCGTCATTAATTTAATAAGTTTAAGTGTTCTGAACCTGACACTTTCTGGTGCGAAACCGGGAGTCAACAGCTGAGGAGTCCAGGACCGCTCGATCAAGGCCTGAGAATCTGTTAACAGCCGTCCACCCCTTCGCGGGACGGGGCCCTAGGTTGGTCGGTGCTGCCCTGCGCCTCGGTGACGACTCCCACGGTCAAGGAGCGAACAGACACGGGTGAGTGATGCAGTTCTGAGTTTCTGAGTGGGCACAGGGTCTACTGCAGGAAAAGTGCACAGTGGCCTGGGGCCAGTTATTGCGAGCTAAAGTGAAAGTATCATTGATGTTTATTCTTGCTGTCTGGGACTGTGATTGAGTAATATATCTGTTTGCCTGGGGCCGGATAAAAAGCTCAAAGTGAGGCTATCATTGATGTTTATTTTCCATCTGGGACACAGCTGAGCAAATAACGGGGAAATATCAGTTGATATTTTCTATCTGTCTGGGACAGAACCGAGCGACACAATTCTCCCGAGCGGAGACGGCAGATGTGTCTTGAAGCCGTTCTGAATATTTTCAGAAGTCCGGCTGGGTGTTTTTGTGTTTCGCTGATATTGCTGTATTGTGTTTTGCTGAGTCTGCTGTTGTGTGTTTTTGCTATTACGCTATGTTGTGTTGCTGAATAGCGGGTTATTGTATGGTTTGTGGCTGCTTGTTATTTGTCTGAAAACAATAAGGTTGTTGCTGCAAAGCGGGTTATTGTATTTGATATTTGTCTTAAAGCAATAAGGCTGTTGCTGCATAGCAGTATATTTGTAGCTATTTGTGGGATTTTGGTGAGTAAAAGAAACAGGTTGTTGCAGCGTAGTTTTTTTTTTTGTGGGATTTGTGAGTTGTGTTTGTGAGTTGTGAAGTAAATTAGGGAAGAGAGGTGGGTCAGAGACAGAGTGTCACCGTTCCTAAAGATGTGAGATTCATGAAAAGAGCCTTCCCGGGAAGCGTAGAATTTGTGAATGAATGGGTGAATAAGTATGGTTTTGATGGAAAGCTCAGGTTAGCTTCTGTGAATGGTTAATTAGTGTGAAAGTAGTCTCAAAAACATAATTAATTGTACATTAATAGATGAATAGATAAATAGATAAATAAATAAATGAATAGATAATTAAATAAATACACAAAATAATAAATACATTTGGAATAATGGAGGCCCAAAGAGGTCATATGATTGCCAGCGTAGGTTGCGAGCCCTATAAACCGTGGACAACATATGGAATTAATAATGCGCGGAATGGCAGATAAAACAGCTGAAAAAGACAAGGAAAAAGTTAAAGAGGAAACAAAGACAGTGTTGTGGCCTCTCATTCAACATAACGCAGACGACACCACAACTACATTATTGGTGCATTTGTGGAAAGTCAGAAGTAGCTATAGACAGGATTTAGAAGAGGTTAAGAGAAAATTAGCCGACTCAAAGGCTCTGGTACCGCGATCAAAACTCAAGAAAAGGGTAAAAGAATTAGAGGCCCAGGGTCTGAAGATTCATGAATTAGCTTTGATGGGTCAAAGTGTGAGTCATCTTATGCCAGACAAGACTGAGAAAAACGAGGGAGTCCAGGGAGCCAAAGGTCCTACGTTTCAGAACAAGACTAAGTTAGACCCCAGACATGACATTAAGCCTCCCTCTTATGTGACTATATCCGACACTCAGACTGACGAACCCAAGGCCCCCAGACCCCCGGACTATACCCAATAATAGACTGTGAACTATGTGATCCTCTGTAGAACAGGAACGAGCTTGCTCAGAGCAGCAGACTTGCTAGTGAAGCTACTTCAAGCTATCCAGTTACCTCACCAGTTAGCCATTTGTAAATGTGCAGCACACACTAAGCGCAAAGATCCAGTCAGCTTAGGAAATGCAAAGGCAGATGAGGAAGCTAAGGGAGCAGCTATGGGGTCGCAACACTTAGCGGTTCAAGAGGAACCTCAGAATCCGGTCCCTACAGAGGTACTGAAAAACATGCAGGACAACTCCACCCAGACTGAAAAAGATATATGGCTGACAGATGGTGCCACTTGTGTTGATGGACTATATCAGAAAGATGGCATGCCCTGCTTGCCAAAAAATTTCTATCATGTGGTAGTGAAGTTGAGCCATGGGGAGACCCATGGCTCAACAGGGGGAATGATGTCTATGGTACAGAAGGTGTTTCACACCTTCAAGGGATTCAATTCTTACTTGAAGAATTTTTGTAGGGGTTGTATTGTCTGTTGCAGACATAATCCACAGGGAAATGTGAGACCAAAGAGAGGGAAATGCCCACAGGGGTCACATCCGTTCGAAATCCTACACATGGATTTCATAGAACTAAACTGAAGTGGTACTTACAGGTACTGTTTAGTCCTGGTAGATTCCTTCTCTAAATGGGTAATAATAGCACCCTCACGAAAAGCAGATGCCATCACTGTAGCCAAAACACTCGCTAAGACAGTAATCCCACAGTATGGCATCCCAAGAATCATTTGGAGTGATAATGGTCCACATTTTGTAAATGAGACATTGCTAGGACAGCACCTAGGCATAGCACTAAGACACCACTGTTCCTACCGCCCCCAGAGCGCAGGGTTGGTTGAACGAACAAATGGGACAGTAAAAAATAGGTTAAAGAAATCTATGGAACAGACAGGAAAGCCATGGCCAGAGTGTCTTCCCCTGTGTCTGAGTCTCGTTTTGTTGCTTTGACCGTCATTAATTTAATAAGTTTAGGTGTCATGAACCTGACAATTGTTGCAGTTAACAGTCGTGTGCAGCTCTCAGTTTGGTAACTAGTTATCCTGTAGTTTTAAGGTAAGTTCAGGCAGGTTAGCTGTGTTTGTGTGTTCACTAGCTTTGAAGGTGACAACTGTTAACTGTTGACTTGTTTAAGCTAGCGCCGCCGTGAGGGACAGTCAGCTGGAAACGCCAGCCGCAGCTTTCACCGAGGACCGGGAGGAACCAGGACTTCACTGGAGGACCAGGACTTCACTGGAGGACCAGGACTTCACTGGAGGACCAGGACTTCACTGGAGGACCAGGACTTCACTGGAGAACCAGGACTTCACTGGAGGACCAGGACTTCACTGCTTTAAACTTGGCTTTAAACTCTGCTTTAAACTCGGCTTTAAACTCGGCTTTAAACTCTGCTTTAAACTCTGCTGGTCTTCTTCAGGTCTAACCCAGCAGGGTGGAAACCTTTCATTAAATATGGGAGTTTAAAGCAGTGTTGCAGACATTACATGTTTTTCCCTTTTGAAATACCGATATAGCTCATAGTGAGTTAAGTAGTTCCACAGTGGAGGCTCCACGTTATTGGTTGTTGATTATTTCTTTATAGTTACCTATGCCTATAATAACAACATTCACTGGTAAAGGGAGATTTAGCCAATTCACCATAATAAGTAACCTCATCTCATATTATACTTCCAGCACCAGGAAGGGGTTAAACTAGTGTAACACACAGCTGAGTTCTCTTAGAGCAAACTTAAAACACACTCACACTTCCTCAGACCAGGTCTCAGTCTCTGTGGTCCACCATGGTCCACCCTGCAGGAAGACACAAAGACACAATCCACTTCATACTCCAGGGCTGTGGATAATTGAAGGTTTAACCATCATATTGTGAAATGAGACGGAGTGAGACTACGTGGACTCTGCAGCTTGTTCAAGTCAAAGTCAGGGCAATGCTGCTGAAGCTGTCACGGTGTGGTTACACTTAAGCCGCCTACACATGATACGCAATTTACTCTCTGAGCACCGCTAGGTAGGACGCAGAGCAAAGCACAGCGCAGGTAAACGTCATTAAGGGGGCAAGGAAGCTATTTCCTGTTGCTAGGTAACGACGTGCCATTATCTCATTGGTTGTGCATACCGAAGGTCAGCAGCAACTAGGTAACGTTGAAGTAATTTGAACTTTGAGTGCAGATCAAAGCGACACCACTGCCCCCGTAGGAAATCAAAGGAGCGGGCGGTGCAGAGGGGTTCTGCCCCCATCATGTGTAGGCGGCTTTACTCTGAGACATGACAACAGCATTCTCTATGCCCTGGTGACAGACTGACAGGCTGGAGGTCTGGAGGGGTTTTATTTAGTTTGGTGTGTAAAATGTCTAATTAAATGACATGTAAATAGGTTAGGTTTATCTTTCATATTTAATTAAATTATTTAGTCAAAGAAAAGTAAACTGCCCAAAAAGGTCCCGTTTGGTATTTTTACTGAATTCCAGCTTCCTGTATCTCTACAAAAGTTGACTAGAAAAATGAGAACTCAGCTGGAATGTATGTAGCATAAAAGTGGTTGATTAAAGTTGATTAAATCTTCTTTTTACTTCAGTATTTTCATTTTTCCTGCACCTGCCACAAGGTGGATGTACACACAATTATTATTATTTTTATTTTTTAAATTTGATCCGCTAAAATGGTCTGAGGCATTGGTTAACTCTGGTGTGTTCCTGTGAGAGAAACAAAAGAGTTTGATTTCATTTTAAAGGTAACTTACCTTCGTAAAATGTAACTGTTTTTGTTACACCAATTGAATCTCTACGGTGGCCCTGAAGTGCAAATCACAACAGCAAATAGGAAAACACTTCAACAAATCATTAAACACAACGGCATTAACTTCTACCTGAAAGGTAGGTCTATCTAGCAGAGGACGGACCCTCCTGATTGGACGGACAAACTGTCTGTCTTTTAACAGGAAGGAGAGGTGAAAAACACGGAAAAGCAACTATTTTGAAAATATGACTATAATGATGTTGTGTTTCCTTATTTGCTGTTGTGCTTTATGATTTGTTGTTGTGTTTTGTATTTGCGGTTGTGATTTGCACTTCAGGGCCACCGTACTTTCCAGACCTCTGACGTTGAATAAATATCTGTATTTGTGTTATAACATTGAGAACCCCTGTAATACACCTTCACTTAGATCCTCCATTGAACATTAACCAGAGCTTCTCAGTTAGTGACAAAAAATAAATAAAATGAAGTCTTGGTCCGTCCATACCTGAGAGTGTCCAGTCTGCAGTCTGGATCCTCCAGTAAAGCAGAAAGCCGCTTCACTCCTGAGTCTCCTGGATGATTGTAGCTCAGGTCCAGCACTCTCAGATGGGAGGGTTGGAGCTCAGAGCTGAGGCCAGAGAAGTACAGCCTTCCTCTGAGATCATACAGAATGAGAGACTACACACACACACACACACACACACACACACACACACATGCAGTTGGTCATGACAATTCAGGTACAACTTGGTCCATCTCCCGGGAGCAATACTTAACAATTAGTTTGAGTGCTAGAAATGGGCGGGGCTTTACAGTCCAGCTGTAAACAACAAGAACTAATGTTGTGTAGCTACTTGAAACTTTCACTGTCCAGTAGAGAGAGAGAGAGAAATCAACCATGTTTGTAATTGTTTTGCAGTTATTACATTCTAAAGCACAAATAAATTGATTGATGGCTCCGTTCTGCTGTTGTTGAAGCTGCCTGTAAAAACCCAGCACAATTAGTGAATCACTAATTTTAGGCTCAGAGCTGAATGCTAAATGTAGCCCATTTTGCATTGCGACACTATACTATTTAATATCCTGGATTTTTATACAGCAGAATGGCCTTAGAAGCTCCTGTTTTTATTTTTTTGTACACCTTACTGTGAGAGAGACAAGGTATTGTGAGACATGTATTGTCATACTTTTGTGAAAAATAACAATTTCCACTATACGATCACAGTTTAATAAAGAGCAGAACTCCAGATAACTGCTGTGGGCTTCTATGTCTCTGTCTGTGATGTGGACATGTCTATCCTGATTCGGTCTGGTTTCCCCATATGCAGATGCAGATCCACATTCCCAACTTAGTGAGACTGTCACAAAGGGGACCGTCACATTGGCTTGAGCCTTCCTCAGCCGAGCTGCCGCCAGACAACTCTGACTGGCTTTTAGTCGTTGCAGAGAGTTTCACAAAATAACAAAGGGCAGGACAGCCAGCTGGCCTTCATGTTGTGGGACTATTAAGTAATATTAGCTGGCTTGTTATATCTGGTGTCTTTGGCTCTGTTAGCAGAGTTTTGACCCGCTAGATTTAGATTAGAAACAGTGTTAAAGTAAATTACTGTGTAGGGGCACACATAAAATAAAAATATGAATGATTCAGAATGTTGCTTTAAATTTAAAGTTGCTCAGGTCTTGAAAACCAACCTGAGAGTTTCCAGTCTGCAGTATGGACTCTTCAGTCCAGGAGACATCAGCTCCACTCCTGAATCCTGCAGGTCGTTGTTACTCAGGTCCAGCTCTCTCAGACTAGAGGACTGGGAGCTGAGAACTGAGGACAGAGCTTCACAGCTTCTCTCTGTCAATGTACAGCCATTCAACCTAAAAGAGATTTGATAGAAAGGCCATCCAATAATTAATATATGAAGAAAAAAACAACTTAGAGCAGTGTTTCCCACACAGACTATTTTGTGGTGGTGAGCCACACAATTAATACTACAGCCCCTGTAGCTGGTCTCTGTGCGCCGGACGCCGACAAATGCAGTGAAGCTTCCCACCAAAATCAACGTTCATTTCTTGCTGGACTGGAAGATCCTTCCTATCACTACTCTGTCTTTGGCTGGTCCCATCTGGATCAGCGGGGACCGGTGGAGCACTGAGGCGAAGCTGTGTTCCTGTCTGGGGGAAGAGGCGCTTCCGCCGGAGCTCAGATTATATGAATACAATGTTGTCAGTTTGTTATTGTTGGAGTCCCGATGCTACTCTAACCAAACAAGCAATTGCGCCTGCTTTAGAAAGTTAACTAGTTGAAAGTTTGCGGTAAAATGCAGTTGGGTTGGCAAGCTCAAAACACTATGTAGCAGCTGTGCATCAAATAAACTTATTATAGATAATGTTATGTCATTTTTGTGCTCTTACATTGAATGTTTGCTGCTTTAAACCAGATGAGTATTGAAAAGTATTTTCCGCAACTGAAAAGGCACGTGTTGAGGATGAGGACCAGCCAGTCTGAAACAGAGCTGAACAGTCCGACCAATGTCCGACCAATTAGTTATGTTATTAATTTGTTTACAATATTTTCAGCCTCCAACCAGTGCTGCGCAAACAGAAAGACAGGTCAAGGAGAGAAAGAGATAGATTATTCTGGCATTTCAGAAAGAGTACAAGAGGAGGACAGCATCCAACACTGCGTCCTTCTTATTTTTTGATACGTAATAGTTATGAAAATAAGTATTCCCCCTCCACCCCCCGGTCAGACACTGCGCGCCACATATTAATTTTTAATATGTGGGAAACACTGTTGAGGTTCATTTCATCATTTTCAAACAACTGAACACCAACCTGAGAGTTAATAATGAATGATTCAGAATGTTGCTTTAAATTTAAAGTTGCTCAGGTCCTGAAAACCAACCTGAGAGTTTCCAGTCTGCAGTATGGACTCTTCAGTCCAGAGGACATATGCTTCATTCCTGAATCCTGCAGGTTGTTGTTACTCAGGTCCAGCTCTCTCAGACTAGAGGACTGGGAGCTGAGAACTGAGGACAGAGCTTCACAGTTTCTCTCTGACAGGTTACAGTCTTTCAGCCTGAAAAGACATCAACAATGGATAAGAATACAGCTTCAAGCAAATAAAAACAAATTCTAATTAAAGCAAAACTGCATTTAATCTGAATAGTTGTGTGTGCACGTACAGAGCTTTGTTGGAGGCGTTGACCACTGGCAGAAGCCTCAGAAGAGCCTCCTCTGAAGCAGAGTATTTCTTCAGATCAAACACGTCCAGATCTTCTCCTGATGACAGTAAGATGAAGACCAGAGCTGACCACTGAGCAGGAGACAGTTTATCTGTGGAGAGACTTCCTGATCTCAGGGACTGTTGGATCTCCTCCACTAGAGAACCATCATTCAGTTCATTCAGACAGTGGAACAGATTGATGCTTCTCTCTGCAGACAGATTCTCACTGATCTTTGTCTTGATGTACTCAACTGTTTCCTGATTGGTCTGTGAGCTACTTCCAGCATAGGTCATCAGACCTTGTAGGTGTTTCTGATTGGTCTGGAGTGACATACCCAGGAGGAAGCGGAGGAACAAGTCCAGGTGTCCATTTGGACTCTGTAAAGCTTTGTCCACAGCACTCTGATGGAGATGGTTTAATTTAGGTTTTTCTCTGAAGACTTTAGGCAGCCATGATGATGTTTGTTCTTCTGCCAGCAGGTTGACTCCAGAGTTGGTGAAGGTCAGATGGACATGAAGAGCGGCCAGGAACTCCTGAACACTCAGATGGACGAAGCAGAACACCTTGTCCTGGTACAGTCCACTCTCCTCTTTAAAGATCTGTGTGAACACTCCTGAGTACACTGATGCTGCTCTGATATCGATGCCACACTCTGTCAGGTCTGATTCATAGAAGATCAGGTTGCCTTTCTGCAGCTGCTCAAAAGCCAGTTTTCCCAGAGACTTGATCATCTTCCTGGTCTCTGGACTCCAGTGTTGATCTATCTCAGATTTCCCATGATATTTAACGTTCAGTTTGGACTGAACCACCAGGAAGTGGATGTACATCTCAGTCAGGGTCTTGGGCAGCTGTCCTCCCTCTCTGGTCTTCAACACCTTCTCCAGAACTGTAGCAGTGATCCAGCAGAAGACTGGGATGTGGCACATGATGTGGAGGCTTCGTGATGTCTTGATGTGGGTGATGATTTTGCTGGCCTGATTTTCATCTCTGAATCTCTTACTGAAATAATCCTCCTTCTGTGGGTCAGTGAATCCTCTGACCTCTGTCACCATGTCAACATACTCAGCAGGCATCTGATTGGCTGCTGCTGGTCGTGTGGTTATCCAGAGGCGAGCAGAGGGAAGCAGATTCCCCCTGATGAGGTTTGTCAGCAGCACACCCACTGAGGTGGACTCTGTAACATCAGTCAGGATCTCAGTTTTGAGGAAGTTCAGAGGAAGTCGACACTCATCCAGACCGTCAAAGATGAACACAACCTGGACCTCTTCAAACCTGCTGATTCCTGCTTCTTTGGTTTCACTAAAGAAGTGATCAACAAGTTCCACCAAGCTGAACTTTCTCTCTTTCAGCACATTCAGCTCTCTGAAGGTGAATGGGAATATGAACTGGATGTCCTGGTTGGCTTTGCCTTCAGCCCAGTCCAGAGTGAACTTCTGTGTTAAGACTGTTTTCCCGATGCCAGCCACTCCCTTTGTCATCACGGTTCTGACTGGTTCATCTCTTCCAGGTGGGGCTTTAAAGATGTCTTCACATCTGATTATTGTTTCTGGTCTGTCTGGTTTCCTGGATGCTGTTTCAATCTGTCTGACCTCATGTTCTTCATTGACCCCTGCAGCCCCTCCCTCCATGATGTAGATCTCTGTGAACATCTGATACAGAACGGTTGGGTTTCCTGCTTTAGCAATCCCCTCAAACACACACTGGAACTTTATCTTCTGGTTAGTCTTGAGTTTACGCTGACAAACTCCAGAATGACTTCCTGAATGAACACACAACAAAAAAAATCAATAAGTCAAAGAATAAATTTCAACATTCAATAATAAGTATATATTTTAATGCATCTTTTCAGACATTAGTAAATGTCCCATTTTTAAATGTGTTAAAATCCTCTTACTGCTCTGCAGACGGTCAGCCAGCTCCTCCTGCTTCATTCTCCTCAGGAAGTGCAGTGTGATCTTCAGAAATGCTTCTCTGCTCCTCCTCCTCTGCTCTTCATCCTCACCCTCCAAAACCCCCTCATCCTCCCTCTGACTCTCTAAGCATTCTGGGTAATCTGGACATAGAACCTTCTTAATCTTCTTCAGCTCGTTCTTTACAAAAGTGACGATGTTCTCCTCCAGCAGCTGGACCAGAATGATAAAGTCAACATTTAGTTTAAAGAACTCAACATGTGATTCATCTCTCAGTCTGAAGGCCTGCTGGTTTGAAAAGAGCAGCATGGAGACTATTGGGATCTGAATGGTAGTTTATCATTTAATCTGTAGATAATAATGAAAATATTCTTTTAATATGTACACACCATAAATATGGAGTCCAGGTCTGTTTGCTGCTGCAGGTCAGACTGACCATCGAGGCCCTCTGGGCTCTCCTGGTGAACTCTGTAGAGAAAACATCAAGTTTAAGAACATTTAATGATCTGTGCACAGTCCTGATGATGACACAATGGCAACTGTGTTCAGGACTAGGATTGGGTATCGTTTGGGTATCATCATCAGGGCCGTGGTCTGGTAATTCGAGACTAAGTGCAAAGAGCCAATACGGGAATACTGTGGACTCTTAACTACCAAGACTCCAACACCAGGAACATGTGGTCTGGACTAAGAACCATCACAGACTACAAGAGGAAACCTGCAGAGCTCAGGTAACCTGGACCTGATGGGCAAGCTCTTAAGGTGTCTGCAGATCAACTGGAAGATGTCTTCTTAGACATTTTCAACCTCTCACTGCTCCAGTCTGTAGTCCCCCCCATGATTCAAGAGGGCCACCAAGGGCGGACTGGCCAGCAGAGGTTTGGGGGATTTCCTGAACGGCCGGTTCATTCCAGGCCGAACCGGCCATCATATTTCAATTTCGGGTTTTAGAAAGAATATGAATTTATTATGTTATTATAACAATGACGTCATAAACTCATTATTATATGCAGATAATTCTAGTCTATAACAAGTTTACACGTCTTTTATTTCCTATGTAAATACAGTGTGAAATGTATTGAAGTATATTATTATTATTACTATTGTTATTAGTTAAGTCCAGTCATGGTGGTGATGAAGAGGAAAATGATGAAGAGGAGGACAGGCAGGAGGAGTATGGAGCAGGAGGAACCAGCACAGATACAGTGGAAGGTACAAGTCCAGTGTGCAGGGCTGTATAACGTAGCGTTGGCTTGTTCTGGTCTCTTTTTGTAGAGTTATTATTACTATTATTAAAATTACTTCTAAAAAGGTTCTACGTGTTTTCTCCACATGCTCTCATGAAAGGCCGCTCCATCCCAAAGTCCCGGGACGAATTCCTGTCCCAGTACATCCCTGAAGACCACCATTGTCCCTGTCCTGTCTGCAATCAGACCAAAGCCCTCTTCCTGGATGACTACCCAGTAGTCTCACATTGTCAGACCTCCCTCCACAGGGCTACAGAGGAAGGTCTGACTAGTCCACACCACATTCTGGGATGGGAGAAAAACCTGCACTGGTTTATTGGCATTTGTTTAACCGAATCACAATTGTCTTTGGTGGTGCTAACCTGTCTGGTGGTTCTGGTCCTAGTATCACTGGGCATCAGATTAAAACCAGATTTTGTCAAAACTAGACCATGAAGCTCTGAGAGAGTCTGATAATAACAAAGTTCAGTTATAAATTCTTACCTTCCATCAGCAGCTCGTCCATCTTTAAAGTCATAATAACGAGCCATAGACCGGTCACTCTTCATGGACACACAGCTGGGTCCAGGTCCAGGTCCTGGTTCAGGTCTTTGCTGCAGACTAATACAAACAAATGGACAAATACTTTTAACCAGATACATTAATCAGTTTGCCCTGTTTTATTATTATAACAATAATAATATATGTCTTATTTTGAGAATTGAAAAGTTCATTTTTAAATTCTTACCTTCCATCAGCAGCTCGTCCATCTTTAAAGGTAATAAGATGATACATAGACCGGTCACTCTTCATGGACACACAGCTGGGTCCAGGTCCAGGTTTCTGCTGCTGCATCCTGATACAAACAAAGACCGTGGATGAGGTACTATTCACCAAAATGTAATCTGAGATTTGAGATTCATTAATTTAGAATAGGGACAGAGCATATTGATGAACATTTATGTGAAAATATAAGATAATTATATATATTATATATAGATTACAGCAGGTGGCTGATAACATCTGTGGAAGGTTGGTGTTAAAATAACAAGTTCCAACATAATAAACTGATAGGACAAAATAATAACAGTAAAAGAGTCAAATAAACTAACTGGCTCCCAAAAGACAGGATTTGGGGGACCAAAGAAATCTGGTGTTAACCCTCGTGTTGTCTTCCCCGTCGACCAGGATGCAGCTTTTAGGTTTTCTGGATCAAAATGTTCTGATGTTTTGGTCGTTTTTTTAAGTTTCTGACAACATTTGTTTTGACATTTTTTTAAGCTTTTAATGCTTTGAAATTGAATAAAATTTAAAGAAAGTAGTGAACTGATCATTAATTTAAACTTTTAGGTTTTCTGGTTCAAAATGTTGTTTTTTAAGTTTCTGTGAATATTGTTCTGCTGTTTTAACTCTGACATTTTTTTTTAAAGCTTTTCTCACTTTTCCTGACATTCTTTAATATTATTAGTTTAGTTATAAGTTTTTGTCACTTTTTCAACGTTCTATTATCTACTTTTTCTTTACATGCTATGAAATTGAATAAAACACCCAAATTTAAAGAAAGTAGTGAACTGATCCTTTATTTAAGTTGTGAAGAGCGTTGTAGAGAACCATCCATGTTATTTTGTTGGTTGAAGAAACCCAAATTTCTGATATAGAAACTTCTTTAAATGTGGATCAGATCTGACCCGAGGACAACAGGAGGGTCAAACGCTAAAGAGCTTAAGTTCTGTATCTTTCATCAGTCGTCTCTTTGTTGACTCATCACGTTAGTATTTAATATTCTAGACGTAGATATTGAGAGTGAATCCTGATGGAGGAGTGATGTGAGTGCTGAGCTCTAACATGGAGAAGAGTCCATCATCATCTCACCTCTGAGCTTTGGTCTGGCTGTCATGGTCCCCCCACAGAGTGGTTTTAGAGGGAGGGGCTCCCTCCTCTCTGTCCTCACACTGACTCATAGCAGAGTCCACACCTGCTGGGAGACATCACCTCTGTTACTATGACAACCTTTTCATCACAGGACACATTAGTCTCTCATTCCTCCAACATGTCCCAGATGCTGTAGAAAACAGTGAGTCAGGTCTTTCCATCAGACACCCTGAGCAGGTCCATGAAGGACTCGGAGTCTCTGGGACAGTGGACACATGGACTGTGTAAACAGCTTTCAGTCAAACCAAGTCTGTCTCAGTGTTGGAGACGTCTGTGTTTTAGTTACATTAGATGTAGCACCAAGCTGTCGGACCAGTTCTGACACTCCTTGTATTTACACTGATGACACACACACACACACACACACACACACACACACACACACACACACACACACACACACACACACACGTTAATGCACTCTGTAACTTTTTCTCCTTTTACCAAAGTAACAATTTCAAGGCAGAACTTTAACTTGTACTAACAAAGTCATGTGTTGGTACTTTTACTGCAGTCCAGAATGATCATACAGGAACTCTGTACTGCAGTAAAAGTACAAACAACTCAGTGTCAAAGTACTACTGGGTTTTAGATCAAATGTCCACGGCCAAGTGGATCAGAGCTGTTTGGACACTCCCTGTTTTTATTGTGGTGTAGCCACCAGCGTAGTTACGTTGTCATCTTCCTCATTCTCACACACACACACACACACACACACACACACACACACACACACACCCTTCCCAGACAGTCTTTGCACCAAGCTGTCCGACCAGTTCTGTCACTCCTTGCATTTTTTACTGATGACAGACACACACACACACACACACACACACACAAAATGTCAACAACAGGAAAGTCACCTCAACTTGCAGCAATAACAACCTTCCCTCAGACCACACACCCTCCATCTGATTCAACTGTGTGTGTGTGTGTCTATGTGTGTGTGTGTGTGTGTGTGTGTGTGTCTGTGTGTGTGTGTGTGTGTGTGTGTGTGTGTGTGTATTCTTTACCCTGTGTCGTGGGGCCAACAGAGAGCAGCAGAACTCAGCCATTACCACGCAGTGTAAAATCCTTCTGAAACCTCTTTCCATCCAAACACCAAAGATGGAGTCTAGAAGACCACCAGGAAGTCTCCCTGTCCCGTGTCCTCTCTCTGACGGCCTACACTGTCCCTCTGTCCTCCGGAGTTTGTTCCTTTGTGATCCAGACATACTCATATAAAATCATTTTAATGATTATAAGAAGCGCTGCCCAGCCGCTCCCCCAGCAAAGAGAAGGAGACCCAAGCCGAGCCACATGCCCGACCCACCATGCCGGCCTGTCCCCCTTTGTCAAGGACCCCAAACAACACACAACACTGCCGCTGCCAGAACACCTGGCGTCAAACACCCAAAAGAATACGAGTCGCACATGAAGGACTCTACTGACAGCAGCCACAACGCAGAAACCCCAGGTACGGGGGGGCAAAGGGGGGCCAGTCACAGCTAAAAACTGGTGCTAACCAGACCAGGCTGTCAGCTGTTCTCCCGGTAAATGAGTCTTCCTACAGTGGGAGCGCAGCGACCAATCGGCTGGCTGCTGCTCATTAGCTTGTACTAACAAAGTCATGTGTTGGTACTTTTACTGCAGTCCAGAATGATCATACAGGAACTCTGTACTGCAGTAAAAGTACAAACAACTCAGTGTCAAAGTACTACTGGGTTTTAGATCAAATGTCCCACGGCCAAGTGGATCAGAGCTGTTTGGACACTCCCTGTTTTTATTGTGGTGTAGCCACCAGCGTAGTTACGTTGTCATCTTCCTCATTCTCACACACACACACACACACACACACACACGACTATGACAAAAGGATTATTACTTATTGATCAGTGTTGCTAAAGATAAATAAATGCGTTGATTATTTATTCAATTTGATAAAGTGATCAAGATATACATTTTCATAACTTTACTAATATTGATGAAATACCATTGATAATAGTTAATAACTGAACCTGTGCTTCCTAAAAACACAAAGAAATAATCAGCAGGTTGATCAATAAAGAAAATAATCACTGCAGCATCATATAAAACTGCTCCAAACAGTCAAATGTAGCTTACACCTGAACGCACCACAAAGACAATCTCATCATGTCGGTACTTTTACTGCAGTACACAATGATCTGATGGTCATTCTGTACTGCAGTAAAAGTACAAACAACTCAGTGTCAAAGTACTACTGGGTGCTGGATCAAGTGTCCCACGGCCAAGTGGATCAGAGCGGTCCGACCAGTTTGGAGCCTCCCTGTTTTTCCACTGATGTGAACTCAGATAACGTTGTGCTGTTGTTGTGACCTGAGAACTAGCAACAGTAATACATGCTAATCATTCTCAAACCACTCTCCTTTAACTCAGATGGACACTCATTTGGATCATAGTCTATCGATACAAATCTGAAGAACAACCCAGAAAGAAACTGTTCTTCTGTCCAGTCAAACAGATTGAATCAAAGTGATTCTGTTCATCAAACATTTCCAGACTCCTCTGGTCAGATTCTCACCTGCTGAAGTCTCTTCAGGTCAGTTTCCAGACCCGGTCCTCCTTCATGTGTCCAGGAGACACTGGGAGAGAAGAAGCTGCTCGTTGTCCCTCGTCAGTCCTGAAGTCGATGTGCATTTGATGTGAAGACGCCGTCACAGTTCATAACTTCAGAGTCAGAGAGACGTCAGAACCAGTCCAACCTGTTCCCTGAGCCAGTCCCCCATCAGATGATGGAGGTCTACTATCTGTCCACTAGATGGAGCTAACTGACCATCTAATGAGCTAAAGATCAGCAACTTGTACAGCAGCAGGTATCTCTCCAAGTGGCCTCCGTGTGACATATTACTTTGATACTTTAAGTACATTTAGCTGTTAATATTTACTACCTTAATATATTTTACACTACTTTTCTAATTGGGGCCAGAAACCAAATCCCAAATTAGAAAAGCTAATTAAACTAGATTTAGTCTGAATGTTCAAACACACAGCACAGCAACACAATCCCATTTCTATGGAAATAAGAGGCTGCTGCAGTCTGCCGTCCAGGTTGAGCAGAGGCTGCACAGTTTGACCAGCGGGCAGCGGCCGGGCAGCTGCTCACCAGGCTGCCGGATGGTGTCGCTAACAACTGGAGATGTACAACTATTATCAGACACAGACACACACAGACACACACACCAACACACACACACACAGACACACACACCAACACAACCACACACAGACACACACACCAACACAAACACACACAGACACACACACCAACACAAACACACACAGACACACACACCAACACAAACACATACGGAACAGAGATTTTGCGATTGATTAGACAGATAAAAAGAATTTCTAAAGAAAGATATCTTTCTACATGTCCGACGGCCGATTATCGGGTTGGTGTGTCAGGGCTTTAAGATCCTTTTAGTTTAACATGAAACAGCCTCGAAATCACCATCGCCAAACCCACCAGACTCGTGTGTAGAGCTGCATATTTCCACATGGAAGTGAGTGAATGAAGAGTTTATCTCAACCAGACCTGAGTGGTGATTGTTGGAACAGTGGAAAGACGAAGCAAGATGGCTTCTCATAGTTTCATTTAGTTTCTTTCCACTTTGTATTTCACAATGATAAAACTACTGATTATTTACATGGAGTCTGGTGGTAAATCCTGAATCATAATGGGAAGGGCAGGGCTGTGTAAATACTTTGGACATAGAGAGAGAGAGAGAGACTCCTCTGGTTTTCAGGGTGGAGGTCTGTAACTTTGGGACCGGTCCTCTCCAAGAGGAAACGTTTGCCCGGCACAATCTGTGGACTGTTTTAACTTTTCTCCTCCATCTCGCCAACTTGGTTCCAGACCTGAACCAGGACTTTGCAGCTCTGCACATGCAGCAGATGGTCATTCTGCAACACGAGTTTCCCGAGTCCTTGACTCTGGGCTTCAAGTCACCTGGAAGAGACCAAAGGTAAGAACCAGGGTCCAGGTCTGGGTCTGGGGAAGTGGATGATGTTGGAGGGGCGAGGTGTCTGTGGTGGTGGAGGTGGAAGAGGATTAGTTTGTTGGCAAAATACTTCAGAGTGACTCTCCGCCCTTATGTAGAAAAAACAACTTAAATTAGTCATTATTTTAATGAGTTTGGTTCAGAGCAACAAAACAGATGACAGCAACATTATTTTAGTTTGATGGCAAAATATTTTCAGAGTAACTCTGTTCTGCCCCGATGTCCAAAAACTCTGAAATCTCCCAAAAATCAAATTATAGATAGAGATAGAGCAGAAGAGTTGAATCCCTAAAATGTTTGACCCAAGTGTGTTTTTGTATTTCCGGACTCCTCCCCTTCTCCTACCTGAAGTACTGTCCCCCCTCTCCTATCTGAAGTAATGTCTCCCCTAGTCTTTGTGGGGACCTCTGAGTGCTTTAGTTTTTGTGGGGACCTCTGAGTGTTTTAGTTTTTGTGGGGACCTCATTGTTTTATTGTTTGTGGAGACCTCTGAGTGTTTTAGTTTTTGTGGGTAACTCTGAGTGTTGTAGTCTTTGTGGGTAACTCTGAGTGTTGTAGTCTTTGTGGGGACCTCTGAGTGTTGTAGTCTTTGTGGGGACCTTTGAGTGATGTAGTCTTTGTGGAGACCTTTGAGTGATGTAGTCTTTGTGGAGACCTCTGAGTGTTGTAATCTTTGTGGGGACCTCTGAGTGTTTTAGTGTTTGTGGGGACCTCTGAGTGTTTTATTGTTTGTGGGGACCTCTGAGTGTTTTATTGTTTGTGGGGACCTCTGAGTGTTTTATTGTTTGTGGGGACCTCTGAGTGTTTTAGTTTTTGTGGGTAACTCTGAGTGTTTTAGTCTTTGTGGGTAACTCTGAGTGTTGTAGTCTTTGTGGGTAACTCTGAGTGTTGTAGTCTTTGTGGGGACCTCTGAGTGTTGTAGTCTTTGTAGGGACCTCTGAGTGTTGTAGTCTTTGTGGGGACCTCTGAGTGTTGTAGTCTTTGTGGGGACCTCGAAGTGGTTTAGTCTTTGTGGGGACCTCTGAGTGTTTTAGTCTTTGTGGGGACCTCTGACTCGTCGGCCGAGCTTCCTGCAGACCAGGACGTTGGTCAGTTTGCTGTCTGTAGTTCTCCAGAGAAATGTACATCTCGCAGCTGAAGAACAAGTGGTAACGTTGATTGCAGATAACAATAACTTGTTGCTCCACTTTATCATAATTGTATTTTCACTGTCTGCAGAGGAATCAGCTGTTCTGATGGATTTAACCTAAAAGAAGCTTGAGTCTGAGATGAAGACTGAAGCTAAAAGTTCAGACATAAAATTCATAAAATAAACATTAAAGTGTTTCAATTAAGTGTTAACCCCCTAACCCTAACACTCCTAATAGTGTGTTAACCTTTGCTTTATATGGAGGACTTGAGCACTTATATAAGCCCTTCTTCCAGACCTCCAGTTACTGTCTTGTTTACCATTTTTTCATCTTTTGGTCTATTACGTGTACCTTTCTCATTTCTCCCTGTAAAATCCATTCCGTTCTTCCCTTAAACACTCTGGTCCCCTTCTTTTCTTAAATGTTCACCCAGGCCCAATATATCCCCTTGCCAATCATTTTCCACTGTCCTGCGGTCCAGATTTCTTGCCACTCCCCTGGATTCTAGGGGAGGCAGAGCTGCCCCTACACTACCAGTCCATCTGCCAGCTGCTCAAATCCAATTAAGTAAATTATAAACCCAAACTTCTCCCAACTCCATCTACCTCTTTCCTTCAGATCAATAGGCCATTGCCAAAAGATTTAAACACTTAGACCCTAAATCTCAACCCTAACCCATCCCTAACACCCTTAACACCACTAACCCTACAACCATATACATCCACACATGTATATTTCCCTATTTCTATCCCCACAGACATTGCATCAGCGGGGCTTGTTAGATTCTACTCTGCCGGTGCTTTCAGGGTGTTTTGGGGCTGATGCGTTTGTGCTGTTGCTCTAGTACGGTTATGAATGTGAGATGATTAAATTGTTCCAGTGTTGTTGCAGTGAAGTATTGTTGCGTTTGCACGAGTGATGTTTGTGATAAACTGAAGTATGATGTCATAAGAGTGTCATAAAAAACAATAAATCTGTAAAATAAGAAGAAACTAAATGTCAAAGTTCAACTCAGTTCAGTTTATTTAAGAAGAAGACAGATCAAATTAATAAAACTAATGATTATACATGGGTTAAAAATCACAGAATTAGCCAAAAGTTCTACAAATGGATAATGATCCTAAACACACCTCAAAATCCACGGCGGATTACATCAAGAGGCGAAAACTGAAGGTTTTGCCATGGCCTTCACAATCTCTTGACCTCAACATAATGTACAAGGTATTAACTCTGCAGGGGGCCCAAACTTTTGCAGACGTCATTTTTTTGTTTTCTGTTATTCTGAAAGTGTAAATAATGGAAATAAAATCTAACTTTTTGTGACATATTATACGAATGTCTAATCTATCATTTGATGCCTTTTGGAGATTTTTCCATCTTTTTTGGCTTCTTTATGCAAATCAATACACATTTTTACCTGGGGTTAAGTTTTTTTTCGACATACTATACTATGACTTTTTTGACATACTATGACTTTTTAGTTTTTTTTGACATACTATACTATGTTTTTTTCTACATACTATACTTTGACTTTTTATACTATGACTTATTTCGACATACTATACTATGACTTTTTCGACATACTATACTTTTACTTTTTAGTATTAAATGATAGGAAAACGGAAGTTGTAGTTTTTGGAGAGCCCGATGTCTCTGGTTTTTAACAGCGCTCTTGGTCCAATATTCTCAAACTGTTGCCCATTTGTAAAAAGTCTTGGTGTTTTTATTGACAGTTCTTTTAAACTCGATAAACAGATCAGTTCAGTGGTAAAAACAAGCTTCTTTCAGCTCAGACTTCTTAGGAAGGTCAAGCCTTACCTGCCCCTTAGCCAATTGGAAACAGTTGTGCATGCTTTGATTACAAATCGCCTGGACTACTGTAACTCACTGTACTACGGCCTTGATCAATCTTCAGTTTGCCGATTACAGTTAGTTCAAAATGCAGCTGCACGCCTGCTGACAGGAAACAGGCGCAGTGAACACATCACCCCCCCCCGTACGGTCGTCTCTCCACTGGCTGCCTGTTGTTTTTAGAATCCATTTTAAGATCTTATTGTTTGTTTTTAAATCTCTTAACGGGCTAGCACCATCATACTTATCTGATATGCTGATTTTGCACACTCCAGTCAGAGCACTCAGGTCCGCTGACCAGTTGCTTTTAGACTGTCCCAGAACCAGACTGAAAACTAGAGGGGACAGAGCTTTCTCAGTAGCAGGTCCTAAGCTCTGGAACGCTCTCCCTCTCAACATTAGAGCAGCTTCCTCTATTGAGAGTTTTAAATCCCTTTTAAAAACTCATCTTTTTGCACTGGCTTTTAACACAAGCTGAGCTGTGACATTTTGTTATTGATTTGAGCTTTTTTTCTGTTGTCTGTTTTTATTGTTTTTGGCATGTTTTGTTTTAGATGGTTTTTCCGGTTATTTATGATGCTTTTATCTTGTGTTGTTGTCTATAATTGTACAGCACTTTGGGGCAGTAGTGACTGTTTGTAAGTGTGCTATAGAAATAAACCTTGACCTTGACCTTGACCTATTTTTTTGACATACTATAATATGACTTTTTAGTATTTTTTGACATACTATACTATGACTTATTTCGACATACTATACTATGACTTATTTCGACATACTATACTATGACTTTGTAGTATTTTTTTTAAAACACGCAATGTCTCCATTGGCAGCCGGCGTCCTTCTCCTCTGGACCGTCTCCTCTGCTGATCAATGCCAAGAAGCAGAGAGAGAAAGAAGATGCAGGAAGTTTAAAAACAGCTCCAGCAACTGAAAAAATTCATAGTATAGTATGTCGATAAACATAGTATAGTATGTCGAAAAACTACTTAAAAGTAAAAATGTATTAAAATGTATTTTCCCCATACTATACTATGACTTTGTAGTATTTTTTTGCGATATACTATACTATTACTTATTTTCGACATACTATACTATGACTTTTTAATATTTTTTCGACATACTATACTATGTTTTTTTCAACATACTATACTATGACTTTTTCAACATACTATACTATGACTTTTTAGTATTTTTTTGACATACTATACTAAGACTTATTTCGACATACTATACTATGACTTTGTAGTATTTTTTTCGACATACTACACTAAGACTTTTTTCGACATACTATACTATGAGTTTTTCTTATTTTTTTCAATATACTATACTATGACTTTTTAGTATTTTTTTTCAATATACTATACTATGACTTTTAAGTATTTACATGCTATACTATGTTTTTTTCTACATACTATACTATGACTTTTTAGTATTTTTTCGACATACTATGACTTTTTAGTTTTTTGATATACTATACTATGACTTTTAAGTTTTTTTTTTGACATACTATACTATGACTATTTTTGACATACTATGACTTTTTAATATTTTTTTGACATACTATACTATGACTTTTTCTGACATTTTAGTTTTTCCGACGTACTATACTATGACTTTTGTTCAACATACTATACTATGACTTTTTAGTTTTTGACATACTATACTATGACTTTTTTCGACATATGACTATGAAATCATGTTTCATCACCTAGAATAACCAATCCCTCTATATGTATATTTATGTATATATTATATAAGCATTTTTTCAATAGTCCGCACTTTTGCTGTATAAATTGCCGATTTCTGCTCAAAATAACTTGGGCCTTCATGATTTCATAATAAAAGTCCCATATATTTTAGCAGAAAGTTTAACTTCACACAGCGCAGACTTTTTTTTTTCTACTTGTTGGAATTCATGGTCAATAACCCTCATTTATATAGAATTATACCTAATATCAGAGTTAAAAAGCAGAAATTATGAATTATTTTGACTAATAGTTAAGATCAGAGGAATGAAAGAGCGTTGGAAGGATCCATTTTTATGGTAATTTGGTTAAAAAGAAACTCATATTTCATATATAGACATTTTTTAAAGGAGGACACCAGGAGGGTTAGGTTCCTCTGAGCACATCATCATCGTCAGATTAGACCCCATGACCCCAGGAACTCATATTCCAGATATAGTCACACACACACACACACACACACACACACACACACACACACACACACACACACACACACACTCAGAGAGACACAGACACACAGACACAGAGACTCAGACACACACACACACACACACACACACACAGAGAGACTCAGACACACACAGAAACACACACATATGTCGTGTGAGTTTATTTTATATGTATATGATACAGAGTATATATTATAATATATGTATATGATAGAGTATATATTATAGTATATATGTATATGATAGACTATACCGTATATTATAATATATATGCATATGATACAGAGTATATATTATAATGTATATGTATATGATACAGAGTATATATTATAGTATATATGTATATGATAGAGTATATATTATAGTATATATGTATTTGATACAGAGTATATATTATAGTATATATGTATATGATACAGAGTATATATTATAGTATATATGCATATGATACAGAGTATATATTATAGTATATATGTATTTGATAGAGTATATATTATAGTATATATGTATATGATAGAGTATATATTATAGTATATATGTACATGATAGAGTATATATTATAGTATATATGTATATGATAGAGTATATATTATAGTATATATGTATATGATACAGAGTATATATTATAGTATATATGTATATGATACAGAGTATATATTATAGTATAATGTATTGAAACAGAGTATATATTATAGTATATATGTACATGATAGAGTATATATTATAGTATATATGTACATGATAGAGTATATATTATAGTATATATGTACATGATAGAGTATATATTATAGTATATATGTATATGATAGAGTATATATTATATGTATATGATAGAGTATATATTATAGTATATATGTATATGATAGAGTATATATTATATGTATATGATAGAGTATATATTATAGTATATATGTACATGATAGAGTATATATTATAGTATATATGTATATGATAGAGTATATATTATAGTATATATGTATATGATAGAGTATATATTATAGTATATATGTACATGATAGAGTATATATTATAGTATATATGTATATGATAGAGTATATATTATAGTATATATGTATATGATAGAGTATATAATATAGTATATATGTACATGATAGAGTATATATTATAGTATATATGTATATGATAGAGTATTATAGTATATATGTATATGATAGAGTATATATTATATGTATATGATAGAGTATTATAGTATATATGTATATGATAGAGTATATATTATATGTATATGATAGAGTATATATTATAGTATATATGTATATGATAGAGTATATATTATAGTATATATGTACATGATAGAGTATATATTATAGTATATATGTACATGATAGAGTATATATTATAGTATATATGTACATGATAGAGTATATATTATAGTATATATGTACATGATAGAGTATATATTATAGTATATATGTATATGATAGAGTATATATTATAGTATATATGTATATGATAGAGTATATATTATAGTATATACGTGGCCTGATTGCAGTAATTAAGAGAGAGCTGACGAGCTCGCGGCTGAACAACATCAACATGATTATTATTAATCTCTAATTAATGGACATTAATATCACAGGCAGAGACTTACCGACACGGCTTCACCTGGAAACAACAAAACACCTTTCCCCAAACGCTCCGCGGTTACCATGGAGATCTAGTGTCCTCTGCTGTGATTGGCTGTTCAGTCCTCTCTCCATGACGTAGTTTATCTCGTTTTTAAAAACGTCCTCATTCATTCCTGATCGAGTAACTTAATAATAACAATAAATACGAGTTTTTATTTCAGTTTGGCTCTGGCTGCACTTCCGGTTGGAGTTTCACAGTAAAGGTCATCCACTGCCTTCACAATAAAAGGCTTTTATTTTGAATCTTAAAGCAGCACATTTACAGGAAGAAGGTGGAGAATATGTACTACATACACACACACACACACACAAAGTCTTTGCTGCAACACAGATTATATTCGTGTGTGTTCATCAACAGTCAGCCGTCTTCCTGGGAAGTTATCAACCAGAGAACGCCCAGCGGGGGTCCCAGTCTTCTGCTGATTCCGGTTCAGAGACTCTTTCCTGGTGGTTCCTTGTTGGTTTAGTTGGTACATAGTTCCAGAGAAAGGGTGTGTGAGTAGAACATGCAGTAAAGAGAGTTACTTACTGTAATTTCCACAATATAAGGTATTATTACTTTATCACACATTTACATGAGCAGACAGGCAGCATCACGTCGTTGCCTGTGGAAGGAGAAAAGTGGGATTTTGTCCCACTCCTGTTTGAAGATCTTCTTCAAGTCATTAAGGTTTCCAGGCTGACGTGCAAGAGCATCTGCTATTTAAACAAGGAGGGCGCGGGACGGGAAATGAACTGCATCGGTCTAAAAATAGCAAAGCCACTTGCGTGGGGCTTTGGTCCGCGCCGGGTGCAGGACACGGTCCTCAGCAGGAACAGCAGGTGCTTGTTGTTCCTGGGTTGTACAGCGGGGGTGGTTTTAATAAAGCTCAGAGTCTTTAATGGATGAAGGACAGGGTGTGATGCAGGGCTGGAAGAACATGTTCTACAAACACAGGTAGATTTTCTGTTGAGGAGCCTCTTGCAGCTCCAGAAGGTGTGAACCACTGGTTAGAAGCTGACCAACATAACATAACGTGCATGCTGAGTGGTTTCCTCATTCTGGAAGGTTCATTGAGAAAGAACCTTTAAAACCGATGAACACGTTGACATTTTTGCAGTAGGTTGTAGAAAAAATGACAGTCCTTTATTTAAAGCAGAGATGCAAGTACAATAGGCTCTTGTTGGAAGGGGGGGAGGCCTCCAACCAGAGTGTGGAAAAAGTAAATGTCATAAATCTTTCTGTTAGTTAAACCTGCAAAGTCTCTTGTGTCACAGGTAAGACACCTGTGTGTGGTATCAGCAGGAACAAATGCACTGGATTGGTTGGAGGGGAGGGAGAGGCACCAACCAGAGCGTGCTGAGGACGAAGAAATGCAGCAGTAGTCCACAAATACCATGAGGAACACCTGCCAGTTGTGAAAAAGTGAATGTCATGACCCTGTCAAGTCTTTCTAAAAATGAAATAGATCTCTATCTACACAATGTCTTCTGTCATCTAGCTGTCGTTGGTCTTTTACGGTCTGTACGTGAGGCTCACACCGTAACGTCGACATAACGTTAGCTCAGCGGCAGGATGCCACCGTCTCTCTGCTGATCACTCATGTCTGTATCCACTCTGGCAGGTTTTAGGCTTTTTTCTGTCGTTTGCAGACAGAATCGACGAGGAGGAACTGTCACGCAATACAAGTCAATGGAGAATGCAGAGTTCTCTTCCCCTCAGGTGGGGGGGGAATAATATGCGCTCTTATGTCTCTATTGCCCAACGGAAAGTAGTTAGTAATCAACACAGCCTCAGCGAGCTCTGAAATACACACTGCTGTGTGAGCTTTGTTGGTGTTGGTGTTATATGGGAGTCTACTGACACACTAGAGTGTTCATGCTGAGGGATTCTGAGTGGTTTCTGGTCCCTTTGAAACCGTAACCACTGCTGCTGTGAGGTCATAAGAAGCCCACACTGGATATTTTTACATGTATGTCAAGCAGCAGAGCTCTTAGTAGTAACGACTTGATGAGATTCTTCAATGATAAAATTATAACTATTAGAAGCTAAATCCACCAAGACCTGCCTTTAACTGACTTATCTCTAAACTCAGGAACCTCAGAAACAGCTGGAAAACCAGATGTTTGTTTAGACTGCTTTGCTTCACTTGATCTTTATCAATTTCCCACTAACACAGAACGTTGAGGGAACGTTAGTTTTTGGTTCTCTAAAGGTTAGTTCGAACCAAACCAAAAACTAACGTTTAGGGAACGTTCCCTGAACGTTAAGAGAACCGACCGACTGTAACGTTCTCCTGCGGTTGCGCCATACCTTCACACAACGTTCCTGTTTGGTTGTTTTTGGTTGTTCTGAGTTGTTGAAGTAGCATAAAGGTTTGCTGTCACTTGGCGGCCGTGGCTCAGCGGTAGAGCGATTGCCTGCCATTCGGAAGGTTGGTGGTTCAATCCCTGGCCCTGCAGTCCCATGTTGAAGTGTCCTTGGGCCCAGAGTTTCCCCCGATGCTGTGTCTTCAGAGTGTGAATGTGTGTGAGTGTGTATCTGATGAGCAGGTGGCACCTTGTACGGCAGCCTCGGCCACAGTGTGTGAATGTGTGTGATGGTGAATGTATCCTGTATGATGTAAAAGCGCTTTGAGTAGTCGTTAAGACTAGAAAAGATATATATGAATACAGCACATTAAATTCACTCAAAAATGATTTGACTTATAAAATCTCAGTAAGATAAACAGCATAGTATTTATTTTAAGGCTGATATCAATTTAGCTTAAAATAGTACTTTGGTGCTTGACTTCGTTTTTTTAACTGTATTAGTGAAAATACTTAAAACAAGAATCTATCAATAGAACGATTTACACAACTAAGAAAATTCACTTCTTTATTCAGTTTGCAAACCGAACCGTTACCCCCCCCCCCCTCCCCCCCCACCAATAGGGGGGCCTCTGCTCTGAGGAGACCGATTGACGCGTTATGAAGACGACGCTACAGGACGAGCACGCTGCGCAACTTCACACGCTCACGGAAGGAAAGCGTCATACTTTCCAGTGTAATGATGTTGTGGTTGTAATGGGGGTTTAACATTAAACTCTTTCCCTCGTATGGCTTCGTTATATTCCGGTTCTGATCAGGTTTTCTACGTCGTCTCCATCTTGCTCTGCTAGTCGAGCAGTGAGCTGCTCCAGATCTTCTTCTTAGTGAACTCTTTGTCCACAAACCATGTTCTCCATGCTGAGTCCAGGTGTTGAGCCCCAGGTGAGACTTGGAGCAAAGTCTCATGTTGTGTCGAGACTTCTTAGTGATTTAAAAATGTTGATCATAGAAGGGCCCCTAGCTCTCAGAGGGCCCCTAGCTATCATAGAAGGGCCCCTAGCTCTCATAGAGGGCCCCTAGCTCATAGAGGGGCTCTCATAGAGGGGCCCCTAGCTCTCATAGAAGGGCCCCTAGCTCTCATAGAGGGGCCCCTAGCTATCATAGAAGGGCCCCTAGCTCAGAGGGGCCCCTAGCTCTCATAGAGGGCCCCTAGCTCTCATAGAAGGGCCCCTAGCTCTCATAGGGCCCCTAGCTATCATAGAAGGGCCCCTAGCTCTCATAGAAGGGCCCCTAGCTCCCATAGAGGGGCCCCTAGCTCTCATAGAAGGGTCCCTAGCTATCATAGAAGGGCCCCTAGCTCTCATAGAAGGGCCCCTAGCTCTCATAGAAGGGTCCCTAGCTATCATAGAAGGGCCCCTAGCTCTCATAGAAGGGCCCCTAGCTCTCATAGAAGGGCCCCTGGCTCTCATAGAAGGGCCCCTAGCTCTCATAGAAGGGCCCCTAGCTCTCATAGAGGGGCCCCTAGCTCTCATAGAAGGCCCCTAGCTCTCATAGAAGGGCCCCTGGCTCTCATAGAAGGGCCCCTAGCTCTCATAGAAGGGCCCCTAGCTCTCATAGAAGGGCCCCTGGCTCTCATAGAAGGGCCCCTGGCTCTCATAGAAGGGCCCCTAGCTCTCATAGAAGGGCCCCTAGCTCTCATAGAAGGGCCCCTAGCTCTCATAGAAGGGCCCCTAGCTCTCATAGAAGGGCCCCTAGCTCTCCCATCCACACGGCGAGGCCAGAGTTGTGCTTTAGATGGATCACATATATCTCGCCCTTTGTTTGCTGTGACGTGTCTGCTTTGTCGCATTGTGTGTTTAGTGTCATCGTGTTAACATGCTTGCGTTTATGTTACAAATAAGATCCTTTGTTTCTGGTCCTTTTTTAATTAGATGTAGTGTACAGTACATAAGTAAAGCCAGTACAATCAAAGTCCTTTTTAGGCAGGTCGATCGGCGGCCATCTTGCAACGCACTTCAGGCAGTTACTGGCGAGCTGAGTGAAGGACACAGCAAGAGATGTAATATTTGAATGCTACACAGCTGCACCTCCCAGGTGGTCCAGGCACGTCCAGCTGGGAGGAGGCCTCGGGGAAGACCCAGGACTAGGTGGAGAGATTATATCTCCAACCTGGCCTGGGAACGCCTCGGGATCCCCCAGTCGGAGCTGGTTGATGTGGCTCGGGAAAGGGAAGTTTGGGGTCCCCTGCAGGAGCTGCTGCCCCCGAGACCCGATACCGGATAAGCGGATGAAGATGGATACACAGCTGCAGTACTGGCTTTACTGATCGTCTGAACGTAACAGCAGAGGTTCATATTTTGCAATGGCATGTGCAAGAAACCAACCATAAATGAACTGACTAATATTCATATCTACTTTTTTTTTTTAGATGAGTCAACACCACACAGGAAACCAGCCGGTCCCCCAGAGCTGGATGGGTCTAACGCAAGCTCGGCCTGCCACTTCAGCACGGGACCCAGTTGACGGTAAAATGGCTTTGAAGTTTTCCAATTAAATACAATTGCATGACAAGGAACTTGAGAGAAACTTTAAACAGCAGAACATCATCACACAAAGGGAGGTGGCTCAGCCATGGAGGCGGAAATGAGAGGTAAGAAGATTCACTTAAGTTGTTCACATATGACTATATAATATAACAACAGAACTAACAGATTTGTTTATCCATAGCCATGAGGACATCGTTACCCGCATGGCACAGCGGATGGATGCATTTGAGGAGAAGATGGATGAGCTGCAAGTATTCGACAGGCGTCTCGGTCAACAGGAGAGGAGGAACTAAATGGTCCTTTAGTGGCCGTAGTCCTAAGATTAACACTATATTATTACATAACTGCAATTACATTATAACTGAACTGACTTCTCTTACAAAATGAGACTTTACAAGCTCTCCATTTTTGTATAATTTGTGTTTCTATGTTTTACAGCAACTTTTCCTGACAAGCCTTGGAGAGTCCCAGTTCCAGACCTGGGCTTCCTTTTTTGTGCCAACGTATGCAGCTTCTTCTTCTCTGGTTGCAAGGCGCAGTTAAAAAGAAGTAGAAGAAGTGTAACGTGACGGAGCGGTCGGACCCATGGATGTATTAAGAGGACGGTCTGACCCCTGTGGCGGCGAGCTGAGAACTGAATGGGAGACATTAACATGGACGGGAATCAGCTGTTATCCCTCAAAAACATCAGCTCATGGGAAAGAAAGAGAGGTCGATACAGAGCGCCGAGGTTTTAACCAAACATGGACGCACAACATCGCCACAACACTACGCCATTTTCTGAAGGGGAGTTTCTAGTTACTGGTCAGGTTTTTCCCTTCTGGTCCAATGAAAACCACGTATCTCCAGATGTGTGTTGATGTTGAATGTTTGTGATAAACTGAAGTATGATGTCATAAGAGTGTCATAAAAAGAATAAATCTGTAAAATAAGAAGAAACTAAATGTCAAAGTTCAACTCAGTTCAGTTTATTTAAGAAGAAGACAGATCAAATTAATAAAACTAATGATTATACATGGGTTAAAAATCACAGAATTAGCCAAAAGCTCGCAAACTTCCCCTGAATCCAATCAGCTGTTCTCATGGCACAGGGAACATTTCACCAGTAGAAGGAAAAATGGATTCAATACAATTTCAGCACATTTGGACGCTAACTTGATGCCATCTGTGAA
>JABXJD010000549.1:110000-152500 GCA_013375575.1 Percina caprodes | reverse complement strand
TAGCTCACAGGGCTCTAGGGTGCTAGTTAGTGTCTGTTAGCTCACAGGGCTCTAGGGTGCTAGTTAGCATCTGTTAGCTCACAGGGCTCTAGGGTGCTAGTTAGCATCTGTTAGCTCACAGGGCTCTAGGGTGCTAGTTAGTGTCTGTTAGCTCACAGGGCTCTAGGGTGCTAGTTAGTGTCTGTTAGCTTACAGGGATCTAGGGTGCGGCTAACATTTTCCCAGGTTGCACCGGTGCACCTGATGTCCTCGCATCCGCTGCCTCTCAACAAACTAAGCAAATCGATATGGTTTAATTTTGCGTTACAGGATGTCTCCTCTTACTCTCCACGCATCATTTAATCAGTTATTGTTGAAAACAAGTGAAAGAGCTTTCAGAGATACATTTAAAACACATAAAATATATATATATATATATATATATATATATATATATATATATATATATATATATATATATATATATATATATATATATATATATATATCCTAAGCTATTTATTTCAGATAATTTTCATTTCCATGTGTTGTGTTTCCATGTATGTACAACATAACGTCAACATAAGAGGAATGTAGCACCATATGGATGCAGTTATAAATAGAATATGTGACTATACTGTTGGTTAAAATCAACAAATAATCGTGATAATTAATCGTGATCTCAATATTGATCAAAATAATCGTGATTATCATCTTGGCCATAATCATGCAGCCCTGATTTATAATACAGGATACTTGATTAAATTAACATATACACACATATCTATTTATCTAGATAGATATATATGTGTGTATATTTTAATTTATCTAGATAGATAGACATTGTTTGTTTTTCTTGAAGCTGCACTTTCATATTTCTCTTTGTAGTTTTGCTTATTTAAAGCTAATGTTCTTGTTCAGACTATTTCGGCTTCTCTCTAGTGTGAATGCGTTGATGTTTTTTAAGGTTACTACTCTGAGAAAACATTTTCCCACATTGTTCACACGAGTACGGCTTCTCTCCAGTGTGACTGTGTTGATGTGCTTTAAGTTGATTAATCGTAGAAAACATTTTCCCACAGTGTTCACAGCTGTACGGCTTCTCTCCGTGAACGAGCTGGTGTCTTTTAAAGTCACTATTATTAGTAAAGGTTTTGCCACATTGTTCACACTGGTACGGTTTCTCTCCGGTGTGAACACGTCGGTGGACTACTAGTTTATCCCTCTTAATAAAGGTTTTCCCACATAGATCACAGCTGTGTAGATTCTCTCCAGTGTGAATGCGCTGGTGAGATTTATAGTCACTACTATTAGTAAAGGTTTTGCCACATTGTTCACACCGGTACGGTTTCTCTCCGGTGTGAACACGTTGGTGGATTACTAGGCTATCCCTCCTAGAAAAGGTTTTCCCACATAGATCACAGCTGTACGGCTTCTCTCCAGTGTGAATGCGCTGATGTATTATTAGGTTACTCTTCAGTGTGAAAGCTGCCCCACATTGATCACAGCTGTGTAGATTCTCTCCAGTGTGAACGAGCTGATGTTTCATTAGGTTACTCTTCAGTGTGAAAGCTGCCCCACACTGATCACAGCTGTGTAGATTCTCTCCAGTGTGAACTCTCTGATGAATCTTTAAATTTCCAGATGTTGTGAAAAATTTGTCACAGTGTTGACAGGGGTGACATTTTGGTCCTACTCCTCTTCTCCGTTTCTATAGCAACAGACAGAGAGAGAGACAGAGAGAGTTAGTGAACAACCATCTTAAACCCTGGACTTGCTCTCACTCTTCATCCAATAATTCATGACAAAATGAAGGTAAATATGTGCCGGTTGCAGACATGTTATTATGGAAGCAAATGTAGTGCTCATAACTTTTATAAGTTCAGAAATATTCTACATTTTTTGGGAAGTTTCCCAATTTAACTGATTGGCAATTTAAAAACTAAATCCTTTCCTCTTCAGTTAGAAATGTTACTGGTGTGTGTGTGGGTGTGTGTGGGTGTGTGTGGGGGGAGGCGGTGCGTGGTGGCTAGGTTTAGTAATAATGGGTCCAGTTATAAACTAGTCGAACCAAGGTGAAAACAACGGCTCCACAACATTATCACATCATTTAGAAAGAAAACACTATTTAGACTAAAAGATGACATAAATACAGATGAAAATATTGTGACACTATGCAGCATCTGACAATTTCAGGGTAGTTATTACTGCTGCAAGATATCAGGAAAATATGAGATATGCCTTAACGTTGAATATGGAGATAATTATATAACTTGTGATAAACAGATATTAAAATGCAGCCTCCTCAGTTCTGCTGCTTTCAGTCGTTTTCTAAAACATCTGTTGCACTCGTTAAGTTTCATCTGAGCAGATTTCTGTCATTCAAACTCGGAGATGTAGTTAAAACCAATTTGTATTAATTAGTTAGGGCTGGCCCAGAAGAGTCCTGAACCATCCCTTAGTTACGCTGCTATAGGCCTAGACTGCTGGGGGACTTCCCATGATGCACCGAGCACCTCCCTCCTCCTCTCCATCTGTATGCAACCTCATCCCATTAATACATGTTACTAACTCGACTTCTTCCCTTTCCCAGAGTCTTGTCTCTCTCGCCCCTCTCCTCTCCTCCTGTCACTTCCTGCAGGTGGTTCTGGTTCTGTGGAGTCTGGATCTGTGGTTGGAGTCACCTGCTGCCTCCGTGTTCCTGCTCGACACCCTCTGCTACAGTTCTCTCTCTCACCCCCAACCGGTTGAGGCAGATGCCCCCCCACCCTGAACCATGGTTCTGCTCCAGGTTTCTGTCTCTTAAAGGCAGTTTTTCCTTGCCTCTGTCTCCTAGTGCATGCTCTTGGTGAATTGTTGGGTTTATGTATATAACATCCCAGAGTCCTGGTCTAGACCTGCTCTTTATGGAAAGACCTGGGAGATAAATAACATCCCAGAGTCCTGGTCTAGACCTGCTCTTTATGGAAAGACCTGGGAGATAAATAACATCCCAGAGTCCTGGTCTAGACCTGCTCTTTATGGAAAGACCTGGGAGATAAATAACATCCCAGAGTCCTGGTCTAGACCTGCTCTTTATGGAAAGACCTGGGAGATAAATAACATCCCAGAGTCCGGTCTAGACCTGCTCTTTATGGAAAGACCTGGGAGATAAATAACATCCCAGAGTCCTGGTCTAGACCTGCTCTTTATGGAAAGACCTGGGAGATAAATAACATCCCAGAGTCCTGGTCTAGACCTGCTCTTTATGGAAAGACCTGGGAGATAAATAACATCCCAGAGTCCTGGTCTAGACCTGCTCTTTATGGAAAGACCTGGGAGATAAATAACATCCCAGAGTCCTGGTCTAGACCTGCTCTTTATGGAAAGACCTGGGAGATAAATAACATCCCAGAGTCCTGGTCTAGACCTGCTCTTTATGGAAAGACCTGGGAGATAAATAACATCCCAGAGTCCGGTCTAGACCTGCTCTTTATGGAAAGACCTGGGAGATAAATAACATCCCAGAGTCCTGGTCTAGACCTGCTCTTTATGGAAAGACCTGGGAGATAAATAACATCCCAGAGTCCTGGTCTAGACCTGCTCTTTATGGAAAGACCTGGGAGATAAATAACATCCCAGAGTCCTGGTCTAGACCTGCTCTTTATGGAAAGACCTGGGAGATAAATAACATCCCAGAGTCCTGGTCTAGACCTGCTCTTTATGGAAAGACCTGGGAGATAAATAACATCCCAGAGTCCTGGTCTAGACCTGATTTGGCGCTATATAAATAAAGTTGAATTGAATAAACATCTGACTTACTATGAACATTATTTACCAAAACTAAATGTTATCGCCGCCAGCAGAGAACAAGGAACAACACTAAGAATTATATTCATTATGGATAGCAGCTAGTTAGCTAGCCTCTTTATGTTTCTGTAACGTTAGCATTAGATGTACATTTCTTAGCTTGAACTTGGTATCTGCGTTTCAAAGCCGTCTCCCGCGGTGACGTTTTGGTGGAGCTGTTTGTTTCATCGTCAACGTTTTGACGATAAACTCCATCAACACAACAGCATGATGAGTTCAACTGGACGGCCAATAACCTCTCAGTCACTGGTGTACTACTGAAGACTTGTTAAATTGTAACGTGAGCGGCAGCCAACGGGCGTCGGCCTTATTTCTGATAGCGTGGCAGAAGAACTGTTACCATGACGATGCACCACAATAAAACCAACAGAGGAAACACTGGAACATATTGCTCAGTAACACAAACTGAGAATAAGCCTCATCTATTCCAACACACAGATCCATAACGGAACAGTGTAATACACCTTTAACACAGGCTGGTCTGTTTACTGGTGATTACACGTTGCTAGGAAACAACCTGAAGATCAACAACCTCAACATCAACAACCTCAACATCAACAACCTCAACATCAACAACCTCAACATCAACAACCTCAACATCAACAACAACCTCAACATCAACAACCTCAACATCAACAACCTCAACATCAACAACAACCTCAACATCAACAACCTCAACATCAACAACCTCAACATCAACAACCTCAACATCAACAACAACCTCAACATCTTATTAAACAATCTGCAAATCTATCAGCTACGCAAGAAACACATCAACAGTAATATTATCAAGACAATCTGTGTGTGTGTGTGTGTGTGTGTGTGTGTGTGTGTGTGTGTGTGTGTGTGTGTGTGTGTGTGTGTGTCTCTCTCTCTCTCTGTGAAAGCGTCTGTGTGATTCATTAATATTGAGATTAGATTCCTGGTCTCTTCAGTCTGGAGGACCCTCCCTTCCACTCCCTCCTTCTTCTTCTTCCTCCCCCTCCTCCTCCTCCTCCTCCTGGTGTTCCTGCAGGTACTCGGTGATCAGGTCCAGGTCCAGGTGGTCTTGCGGCTCCCATGTGTTCTCCTCACTGGAAAGGTGAGTGCAGACAGAAGAACATCTCCTCACACTTTGTTTTTTAGGAAATCCATTCTCACTCTAGCTGCTAATCTGGATTATTCCTTTTATCTGTTGCCATGTTGGAAGGTTATTTGCGGGTCTGCACCTTAGAGTCAAAATACCAAACCTTCAACTTTGAGAATGCTGAAAATTATGCTGTTGAAGGTGTGTGTGTGTGTGTGTGTGTGTGTGTGTGTGTGTGTGTGTGTGTGTGTGAATATGGACCAAAATCACCAATTATTAATATTCTAGACTCCTACTTACTCTGAGAACCCCTTCCATTTCAGCAGAAACTCTACTCTTCCCTTCACCACTCTGCGGTCCAAAACCTTCTCCACCACATACTCCTCCTCCTCCTCCTCCTCTTCCTCCTTCACTGCTGCAGGCTCCTCCTCGTCTTCCTCCTTCCTCCTCACACACACACACACGCACACAGACACATTGTGTTAGCTGAGATAACATGCCGCACCCACCCAGCCAATAGAATTACTGTTGCTATGACGTTAAACTCTGCCCAGTGACGCATTGAACCAATAGGGCTCCCTTAAGGAGAACCCTTTAAAAACCTTTGCGCATCCATGTCTAAGCGCCTATTTGGGGACCTCTGAACTAGTCATGTTCCATTAGGACGTGCACGTATAACTGCCCGAATGCATTGTTCTGTTTTTATTAATAAATCATTTTAATACATAATCAAAGCTAGAGTGATTCCTTAGCTAATTGAGTCCCGACGTTTGGACCTCCAAGTGGGATTCGCAACATAATGTTAACTAACATGTTAGTTAGCAGTAATTAGCCTGTACCTATGTTAATGTTAACTAGCATGTTAGTTAGCAGTAATTAGCCTGTGCCTATGTTAATGTTAACTAGCATGTTAGTTAGCAGTAATTAGCCTGTACCTATGTTAATGTTAACTAGCATGTTAGTTAGTAATTAGCCTGTGCCTATGTTAATGTTAACTAGCATGTTAGTTAGCAGGAATTAGCCTGTGCCTATGTTAATGTTAACTAGCATGTTAGTTAGCAGTAATTAGCCTGTACCTATGTTAATGTTAACTAGCATGTTAGTTAGCAGTAATTAGCCTGTACCTATGTTAATGTTAACTAGCATGTTAGTTAGCAGTAATTAGCCTGTACCTATGTTAATGTTAACTAGCATGTTAGTTAGCAGTAATTAGCCTGTACCTATGTTAATGTTAACTAGCATGTTAGTTAGCAGTAATTAGCCTGTACCTATGTTAATGTTAACTAGCATGTTAGTTAGTAATTAGCCTGTGTCTATGTTAATGTTAACTAGCATGTTAGTTAGCAGTAATTAGCCTGTGCCTATGTTAATGTTAACTAGCATGTTAGTTAGCAGTAATTAGCCTGCCTATGTTAATGTTAACTAGCATGTTAGTTAGCAGTAATTAGCCTGTACCTATGTTAATGTTAACTAGCATGTTAGTTAGCAGTAATTAGCCTGTACCTATGTTAATGTTAACTAGCATGTTAGTTAGCAGTAATTAGCCTGTGTCTATGTTAATGTTAACTAGCATGTTAGTTAGCAGTAATTAGCCTGTACCTATGTTAATGTTAACTAGCATGTTAGTTAGCAGTAATTAGCCTGTACCTATGTTAATGTTAACTAGCATGTTAGTTAGCAGTAATTAGCCTGTGTCTATGTTAATGTTAACTAGCATGTTAGTTAGCAGTAATTAGCCTGTACCTATGTTAATGTTAACTAGCATGTTAGTTAGCAGTAATTAGCCTGTACCTATGTTATCTCCTAACATATACCTACCTCTCCGTCTCTGCTGATGGGGAATGATTGAGATTTCTCTTGCACAGCTACCAGAAGACTTACAGCTTTCAGACAGGTTGCTACGTCACATCTACGTCATCAAGCTCAGTTGGAGGCTGCGCAGTAACGCTCAGCATCACCGGGAAAGAGCTTCTAATAGACTCCACTGGTCTCCATGGAAACAACGGGACCTGTTGGTCCGTTCCTTTACCTGTCTATGGTCCCACCCCGATACACACCTGTTAGCTAGCCGCGAGCTCTATTGTTTACGAAACCCGTTTCCCGCGGTTCCAAATGCGGCTCTTTAGCTCGCCTTTCCACATCATAACCTCCATAACTAACCCAGCACAGCTTCAGTCCACCAGACACACGGCAGAAGGAAACCGGCTTTTGGCATTTTTACCGAGGACCGACCTGGAAAGCAGAATTACGGCATCAGTGAGAGAGAAAACAAACCGCCATCCTCGTCTTAAAGAGGAGGAAAGGGTCCGTCACCTGGGCACCGTGGTGTACCGATACCCGCACATTGGTTCCGCTTTCTTTGTTCCCCGCTACGTTAATATTGCTTACCGATAAAATATGAAATTCGTACTAAACGCTACGCTGGTTATTATGTTATCCCTTAAGGGTGTATCACACATTCAAGCTGAAATAAATGTGGAGATATGCTGCTCTATACACGCTAAAAGTAGTGATTATTTACATGGAGTCTGGTGGAGATATGCTGCTCTATACACGCTAAAAGTAGTGATTATTTACATGGAGTCTGGTGGAGATATGCTGCTCTATACACGCTAAAAGTAGTGATTATTTACATGGAGTCTGGTGGAGATATGCTGCTATATACACTAAAAGTAGTGATTATTTACATGGAGTCTGGTGGAGATATGCTGCTCTATACACACTAAAAGTAGTGATTATTTACATGGAGTCTGGTGGAGATATGCTGCTCTATACACGCTAAAAGTAGTGATTATTTACATGGAGTCTGGTGGAGATATGCTGCTCTATACACGCTAAAAGTAGTGATTATTTACATGGAGTCTGGTGGGTTTGGTGATGGTGATTTCTGTTTCATGTTAAACTAAAAGGATCTTACTCTTTAACTAAAGGTCTATCTCTGTAGGGATCCATCCCATAATGTTGTCAGACTCAATGTCAATTTTCTGCATCCTGGTTTATTTTTCTGCAACAATTTGTGTCTTTTCTGCATTAATTTATGGTGCAAATGTCTCCATGTATGTAAAGGAAATATAATAGGTATTTGGAGTAGTCTGCACTGAGTTACATAGTTTTTATTATGGGGGTGTATCAATCTCAGTAAAGAGAGACAACTGATGAATGAAATCATGATATGATCAAATGAACAAATGATGAAACGTAGAGATTTTATTAAAAGCATTTAGAAACATTAGACTATATGATGATTGTTTATAGAAACATTTGTTTTCCACATTTTAAATATATTACAATATGATTTAAAATATAAAGGACATAATAGTGACCAATAACAGTTGATTATTTTTGAGATGTGACATATCATGAAGTGTTTTAGTCAAACAGTTCAAATGTTGATAACCAGAGATGAAATCAGATGAATGTTTTTGTGTTTGAGTCTCAGATCTGCTTCACAGTGCAGAGTGTGTGTGATGGTGAACACACTGAACTTTGATTTCAGCAGCTGGTCTTCAGTCAGTGTTTCTGTCCACAGGAGAGACTCTCAGTCCTGCAGAGGACACAGAGACACTGAGGAACCAGAGACCAGAACCCAAACCCAGGATAGAGAGGCTGAGTGAATGTGGTGTTGAAGGTGTGGAGGTGGATCAGTGAGTCAGAGGAGACTGTGTAGAAGGACAGAGAGCCAGCAGGAACGTCCACATACACTGCTACTCTGTTAGAGACAGAGCAGGAAGTGAGGTCTGTTCTTCTGTTATTGTGCCAGACAGAGTAACGTTCATCAGAGCAGACCAGTCTCCAGGAATGATCATTATATCCAAACACACAGTCTCTATTGCCTCCTTTCCTTCTGATTCCTCTGTAACTCACTGATATATTAACCCTTCCTCTCCTCTCGACCTCCCAGTAACAGCGACCAGTCAGACCATCTCTACACAGCAGCTGAGGCCACCAGTCAAATCTGTCTGGATGATCAGGATATGACTGATCCTCCTTCACACGTGTCACCTTCCTGTTGTTGTCAGACAGTTTGAGTCTTCTGTTTACTGTGTTTGTGTCCAGTTCCAGTTCACAGACATCTGATGGAGAGAACAAGACACAATACAGCTGCAGGTTATCATCTGATCATTTATTAACAACTTTACTGACAATAACTGAAAGAAAACCCTTCAAACGTTGATGTGATATCCAGCTGTGAGAGATGTTTAACAATCCAGTTCTACCAACATGAAGAGTTCCTGAACATGAGAGTCAACATGTCAACAATGTCCAGCTTCTTGTCCTCGTGTTGACCCGATGAGGACAGCTGATGATCCAAATCTAGAAACATCAACTGAATAAAGTCTCACTAATAAAACTGTCCCATCTTCTTCTACTGCAGCACAAAGCAGCTCTGAACCATCTGCTTTCTAAAACTGCTATTAGCTGATGTTCACTTATAGAAATACCAGTTTATGGATGAAAAATGAGGATTTATGGTATGTTTGTGTCTGTGTCGTATATCTGATACCAGGTCTCCCATCAGGGAGGAACTGGAAGATAAATCTACCTCAACTCACTTTATTCACCTTTAAACATCTTTGGGACATTAATTATGCCGTGTTGTGTTCAGGACTGTGAGTTTTTTCAACGCTTATTTATTAAAAACATCCAGAGAAGAAAACTGAAGGTTACTTGAACACAACTTATGTGTGAATAAAAATAAAGAACCAAAGTTAGCTTTCTGTTGGCTGGACTGTTGATTCATGTATTTATGTATTTATTAGTTCTGTTGGATCAACGTGTTCAGTTTGTTCTGTTTGTGGATTTTAAATTAATTAATTAAATCCTAACATCTTTCCAGAAAAAGGAAGAAAATATATCTTCGTACTTCAGGCAAGAAAATCTAAAAATCAAGTGTAGGGACCTCCACAAATACTGTTAAATAATATAAATAAAGTATTTTATACAGTTAACTACATTAATACATGGTGTTTCAGTTCATAACAGGGTAAATACAATCAGCATTTTTCCCATAATCCTTTGTTTTGAAGGGAAGTGTAATGTATTTCCAGTGGAGTAATCTAAGTTAATTATTCTCTGTATAGCTCCACTCCTAGCCAATCAGATGGCTTTGTTGGGGAGTAGAAAAGAAAGGAGGAAGTCAGAGAGGACATGTAGAGCACGTTGGAGGGAGAAACATGCAGTCAGCAGAGGAGAGAAAAACTAAGTTTAATGTCCAGCTGACTGAGGTCTGAGACTAATGGACTTTAAACTTTTGTAAAGTATTATTGTTGCAGTTAACAGTCGTGTGCAGCTCTCAGTTTGGTAACTAGTTATCCTGTAGTTTTAAGGTAAGTTCAGGCAGGTTAGCTGTGTTTGTGTGTTCACTAGCTTTGAAGGTGACAACTGTTAACTGTTGACTTGTTTAAGCTAGCGCCGCCGTGAGGGACAGTCAGCTGGAAACGCCAGCCGCAGCTTTCACCGAGGACCGGGAGGAACCAGGACTTCACTGGAGGACCAGGACTTCACTGGAGGACCAGGACTTCACTGGAGGACCAGGACTTCACTGGAGGACCAGGACTTCACTGGAGGACCAGGACTTCACTGGAGGACCAGGACCAGGACTGTGGCTGTGGGGTTGCTCGACGTTTCAGTCAGTAAAAAAAATTTAATGTCAGGAACACTGCTTTAAACTCTGCTTTAAACTCGGCTTTAAACTCGGCTTTAAACTCGGCTTTAAACTCGGCTTTAAACTCGGCTTTCTCGGCTGGCTTTAAACTCTGCTGGTCTCTTCAGGCCTAACCCAGCAGGGTGGAAACCTTTCATTAAATATGGGAGTTTAAAGCAGTGTTGCAGACATTACATGTTTTTCCCTTTTGAAATACCGATATAGCTCATAGTGAGTTAAGTAGTTCCACAGTGGAGGCTCCGTTATTGGTTGTTGATTATTTCTTTATAGTTACCTATGCCTATAATAACAACATTCACTGGTAAAGGGAGATTTAGCCAATTCACCATAATAAGTAACCTCATCTCATATTATACTTCCAGCACCAGGAAGGGGTTAAACTAGTGTAACACACAGCTGAGTTCTCTTAGAGCAAACTTAAAACACACTCACACTTCCTCACACCAGGTCTCAGTCTCTGTGGTCCACCATGGTCCACCCTGCAGGAAGACACAAAGACACAATCCACTTCATACTCCAGGGCTGTGGATAATTGAAGGTTTAACCATCATATTGTGAAATGAGACGGAGTGAGACTACGTGGACTCTGCAGCTTGTTCAAGTCAAAGTCAGGGCAATGCTGCTGAAGCTGTCACGGTGTGGTTACACTAAGCTGATCTCATTTCTCTATCTTACCCCTACCCCTTACCCCTTCCCTCGTTTTGCGCGTTCATGCGGGACCTAGTGAACGGGGGTGGGGTAGACCGAGCTGTATACCCTCAAAACCAAGTGAGGACGCGAGCTGACTTGTAAACAGACGAGCAACAATGGCTGCCGCACCAGAGAGACCAGAAATGTAAATGTAAGTATTTTAGGCTTAAATAATTGATGTAAAAGTTACGACAGTCTTGTTTTGTGGTCCTGTAGATATGTACTTGCAACAACGTTCTTAATTGAAACTTTTAAAAAAAAAAATCGCTAACACTTACGTTAACAGTCCCACACATTTCTCTGCCTTGAGTGGACTGTATATATTAATCTTAACTGTCTATGATACATCTTACGTGCTATACATTTACCGTCCTGTATCACACAGGGACCAGGAGGACCCAGCAGCTGGTCCACTTTATACTATATATACCGTCCTGTATCACACAGGGACCAGGAGGACCCAGCAGCTGGTCCACTTTATACTATATATACCGTCCTGTATCACACAGGGACCAGGAGGACCCAGCAGCTGGTCCACCTTGGGGGTGAAAACGAGCAGAAGTTTCTTAAATCATGTGTTCATGTTGTCCCCGTTCATTATTGCATTGGTACTGTATTATTGTTATTGTATCATTTGTAATTAATTCCTGTTCATGCACTTGTATATTGTTGTTGGTTATGATAGGGACACTGATGATTGTGTCTTTTTTTTGTTTTACACATTTAAAGCCTTTTTATGTGTGTGACATGTAAGTTATGGTTCTAATAGTTGATAATGGTTCTGTAATATAATAAATTTAATGTAATGTTTTTGCCCGTTATGTTTAATTTATCAGCAATAAAGACAGAATTTTGTTAAAATGTTTTTCTGAACATCAATGACATTCAAAACGGTGATAACTGAAACAGATATACAACACACCGTGTGTGTGTGTGTGTGTGTGTGTGTACACATATGTATTGCAAACAGACCTAAGTATGACACAGATAACATCTGCCTCTGCACCCCCAAAGGGAACATAACATAACTAAAACATATATAAATGCATATGACACTGTTGTCAAAACCCACAATCAAAAGAGACGCCATCTTGGATGTTGGTGATCAATACTGTATGGTGATGTCACCAAGTGGTGTCCCATTTCATAGGGGGGGGGGTTTTCACCCCTAGCCCCTACCCCTTGGTTTCTAGGGCCAAGGGGTAGGGGTAAGATGGAGAAATGGGATTCAGCCTTAAGCCGCCTCCACATGATACGCAATCTGCTCTCTGCGCACCGCTAGGTAGGACGCAGAGCAAAGCACAGCACAGGTAAACGTCATTAAGGGGGCAAGGAAGCTATTTCCTGTTGCTAGGTAACGAGATGCCCTTATCTCATTGGTTGCGCCTACCAACGGTCACCAGCAACTAGGTAAAGTTGAAGTAATTTGAACGTTGAGTGCAGATCAAAGCGACACCACTGCCCCCATAGGAAATCAATGGAGCAGGCGGTGCAGAGGGGTTCTGCCCCCATCATGTGTAGGCGGCTTTACTCTGAGACATGACAACAGCATTCTCTATGCCCTGGTGACAGACTGACAGGCTGGAGGTCTGGAGGGGTTTTATTTAGTTTGGTGTGTAAAATGTCTAATTAAATGACATGTAAATAGGTTAGGTTTATCTTTCATATTTAATTAAATTAATTAGTCAAAGAAAAGCAAACTGCCCAAAAAGGTCCCGTTTGGTGTTGTTACTGAATTCCAGCTTCCTGTATCTCTACAAAAGTTGACTAGAAAAATGAGAACTCAGCTGGAATGTATGTAGCATAAAAGTGGTGATTAAAGTTGATTAAATCTGATTTTTACTTTAGTATTTTTCATTTGTCCTGCACCTGCCACAAGGTGGATGTGCACACAATTATTATTATTCTTTTTTTAAATTTGATACGCTAAAATGGTCTGAGGCATTGGTTAACTCTGGTGTGTTCCTGTGAGAGAAAGAAAAGAGTTTGATTTGATTTTGATTTGTTATTTCTTGTGTTTTATTGTCTTTATCTGTTTTTATTTTTTAACTGTTTAACAGCACTTTGAATTGCTGAAATGTGTCAGACAAATAAAGCTGCCTTGCCTTGTCAAACGCCAATTGAATCTCTACTGAACACAACAGAAAATAGGAAAACACTTTAACACCTATTCTGAAAACATGAATGTAATGACGTTGTGTTCTTTGATTTTCTGTTGTGTTTTTCTATTTGCTGTTCTGATTTGCACTTCAGGGCCAATACACATTCACCTACATCCTCAATTAACCAGAGTTTCTTAGTTAGTGACAAAAAATAAATGGTCCGTCCATACCTGAGAGTGTCCAGTCTGCAGTCTGGATCCTCCAGTAAAGCAGAAAGCCGCTTCACTCCTGAGTCTCCTGGATGATTGTAGCTCAGGTCCAGCACTCTCAGATGGGAGGGTTGGAGCTCAGAGCTGAGGCCAGAGAAGTACAGCCTTCCTCTGAGATCATACAGAATGAGAGACTACACACACACACACACACACACACACACACACACACACACACACACACACACACACACACACACACACAGTTGGTCATGACAATTCAGGTACGACTTGGGCCATCTCCTGGGAGCAATACTTAACAATTACTTTGAGTGCTAGAAATGGGCGGGGCTTTTTTTTTAATACAACAAGAAATAATGTTGTGTAGCACCTGAAAATTTCATTATCCGTTAAAAGAGAGAAAGATAGAAAGAAGAGAGAGAGAAATAAACCATGTTTGTAAATGTTTTGCAGTCATTACATTCTAAAGCACAAATAAATTGATTGATCTGCTGTTGTTGAAGCTGCCTGTAAAAACCCAGCACAATTAGAGAATTACTAATTTTAGGCTCAGAGCTGAATGCTAAATGTAGCTTATTTTGCATTGCGACACAATACTATTTCATATACTGTATTTTTATACAGCAGAAAAGCCTTAGAAGTTGAGTTATGTTATTTGATTGTACATCTTACTGCGAGAGAGACAAAGTATTGTGAGACATGTATTTTCATACTTTACTTAGCTAATACAAGTTTAATAAAGAGCAGAACTCTAGATAACTGCTGTGGGCTTCTATGTCTCTGTCTGTGATGTGGACATGCCTATCCTGATTAGTTCTGGTTTCCCCATATGCAGATGCAGATCCACATACACAACGTAGTGAGACTGTCACAAAGGGACCGTCACATCAGCTTGAGCCTTCCTCAGCCGAGCTGCCACCAGACAACTCTGACTGGCTTTTAGTCGTTGCACAGAGTTTCACAAAATAACAAAGGGCAGGACAGCCAGCTGGCCTTCTTGTTGTGGGACTATTAAGTAATATTAGCTGGCTTGTTATGTCTTGTGTCATATGCTCTGTTAGCAGAGTTGTTGACCCGCTAGATTTAGATTACAAGTAATGTAATCATAACAAGTGCACGTGTAGAAGTATCAATATTTATGAGAGCTGTGTAGAAGTAAATTACTGTGAAACTGTAGGGGCACAAAAAAATAAAAATATGAATTATACACAATGTTGCTCTAAATTTAAAGTTACTCAGGTCCTAACTAGGGATGATCCGGATACTCGGCTGAAGCGAGTATCCGTGCGGATAAAGCACTTTTGCCGAATACAAGTATTATTATTATTTATATACATATACATTATCTGTACTGGGACGGCGCCCCGCACCGTGCTCACTCACACAGAACACGGAGAAGTGAACAGTGCTCTCTCTCTCTCTCTCAGGTCCGCGGGTCTTTTCCGTTAACGTTTAGGGTTTCTTCAGCTTCAGGTTTGTTTTTTACTTCGGTTTGTAGTACTTACTTAACCAGTAGATTTCTGGTAACGTGGGGTTTCAGACAGCGCGTGGTGCAATGTATAATGCGACTCGCGCTGTGTCTCTGCCGTCGGAGATTTTTTTATAAACCTCTGCACCCCCGTCCGTCCCTCCGTCCAAGTAGACAGATACGGATACAGATAATTCATGTGATAAACAGATACAGATAATGCTGTACTCGCTCATCCCTAGTCCTAACTGAACACCAACCTGAGAGTTTCCAGTCTGCAGTGTGGACTCTTCAGTCCAGGAGACACCAGCTCCACTCCTGAATCCTGCAGGTTGTTGTTACTCAGGTCCATCTTTCTCAGACTAGAGGACTGGGAGCTGAGAACTGAGGACAGAGCTTCACAGCTTCTCTCTGAAAGGTCACAGCCACTCAGTCTAAAAGGCATTCAGTAAAAAGTCAATCCAATAATTAACAGGAAGAAAATAACCACTCAGAAGGTCATACTATTTATTTAACTGAACACCAACCTGAGAGTTTTGAGTCTGCAGTGTGGACTCTTCAGTCCAGGAGACACCAGCTCCAATCCTGAATCATGCAGGTTGTTGTTACTCAGGTCCAGGTCTCTCAGACTAGAGGACTGGGAGCTGAGAACTGAGGACAGAGCTTCACAGCTTCTCTCTGAAAGGTCACAGCCACTCAGTCTAAAAGGCATTCAATAAAAAGTAAATCCAATAATTAACAGGAAGAAAATAGCCACTCAGAAGGTCATACTATTTATTTAACTGAACACCAACCTGAGAGTTTTGAGTCTGCAGTGTGGACTCTTCAGTCCAGGAGACACCAGCTCCAATCCTGAATCATGCAGGTTGTTGTTACTCAGGTCCAGGTCTCTCAGACTAGAGGACTGGGAGCTGAGAACTGAGGACAGAGCTGCACAGCTTCTCTCTGAAAGGTCACAGCCACTCAGTCTAAAAGGAATTCAATAAAAGTAAATCCAATAATTAACAGTAAGTAAATAACCACTCAGAAGGTGATACTTTGTATTTAACTGAACACCAACCTGAGAGTCTCCAGTCCGCATAGTGGACGTTTTAGACCAGTAATCATCAGCTCCACTCCTGAATCCTGCAGGTCATTGTTACTCAGGTCCAGCTCTCTCAGACTAGAGGACTCGGAGCTCAGAACTGAGGACAGAGCTTCACAGCTTCTCTCTGACAATGTGCAGCCACTTAACCTGAAAGGGATTCAATAAAAAGTCAATCCAATAATTAACAGGAAGAAAATAACTGCTCAGGGGGTGATACTTTTTATTTAACTGAACACCAACCTGAGAGTCTCCAGTCTGCAGTGTGGACTCTTCAGTCCAGGAGACACCAGCTCCACTCCTGAATCCTGCAGGTAGTTGTTACTCAGGTCCAGTTCTCTCAGACTAGAGGACTGGGAGCTGAGAACTGAGGACAGAGCTTCACATATTCTCTCTGACAATGTACAGCCACTCAACCTAAAATAGATTCGATAGAAAGGTCATCCAATAATTAATATATGAAGAAATTCAAAACGTAGAGCAGTGTTTCCAACACAGATTATTTTGTGGCGGTGAGCCACACAATTAATACTACAGCCCTGCTGTAGCTTCTCTCCGTCACCACCGCCGGCAAATGCAGTGGAAATTCCCACCAAAATCAACGTACATTTCATGCTGGACTATATGGAAGAGCCTTCCTATCACCACTCTGTCTTTGGCTGGTCCCATCTGGATCAGCGGGGACCGCGCAGCACCGAGGCAAAGCTGTGTTCCTGCCCGGGAAGAGGCGCTGCCGCGGAGCTCAGATTATATGAATACAATGTTGTCAGTGTGTTATTGTTGGAGTCCTGATCCGACTCTTACCAAACAAGCAATTGCGCCTGCTTTAGAAAGTTAACTAGTCGCAAGTTTGCAGTATAATGCAGTTGGGTTGTTGAGGTCAAAACACTATGTAGCAGCTGTGAATCAATTACACTTATTATAGATAATGTTATGTCATGTTTGTACTCTTACACTGAATGTTTGCTGCTTTAATCCAGATGAGTATTGAAAAGTATTTTCTGTGACTGAAAAGGCACGTGTTGAGGATGAGGACCAGCCAGTCTGAAACAGAGCTGAACAGTCCGACCAATGTAATTAGTTATGTTATTAATTTGTTTACAATATTTTCAGCCTCCAACCAGTGCTGCTCAAGGAGAAAGACAGGGTCAGGGAGAGTAAGAGATAGATTTGTTAGGCATTTAAGAAAGAGTAGGGGAGGAGGACAGCATCCAACAGCCTGTTCTTCTCATTTTTTGATTCGTAATTGTTATGAAAATAAGTACCCCGCCCCCCCCGGTCAGACACCACAAGCCACATATTGCTTGGTAATATGTGGGAAACACTGTTGAGGTTCATTTCATCATTTTCAAACAGCTGAGCACCAACCTGAGAGTTTCCAGTCTGCAGTGTGGACTCTTCAATCCAGAGGACAGATGCTTAACTCCTGAATCCTGCAGGTTGTTGTTACTCAGGTCCAACTCTCTCAGACTAGAGGACTGGGAGCTGAGAACTGAGGACAGAGCTTCACAGCTTCTCTCTGACAATGTACAGCCACTCAACCTAAAAAGATTCAATAGAAAGGCCATGCAATAATTAATGTATGAAGAAAAATGAGAACTTAGATGTTCATAATTTTCAAAAGCTGAGCACCAACCTGAGAGTTTCCAGTCTGCAGTGTGGACTCTCCAATCCAGAGGACAGATGCTTCACTCCTGAATCCTGCAGGTTGTTGTTACTCAGGTCCAGCTCTCTCAGACTAGAGGACTGGGAGCTGAGAACTGAGGACAGAGCTTCACAGCTTCTCTCTGACAGGTTACACCCACTCAGCCTGAAAAGGAATCAGTAATATATAAGAACACAGCTACAAAAAAACATAAACAAATTATAATTAAAGTTAAACTGCATTTAATCTGAATAGACGCGTGCACGTACAGAGCTTTGTTGGAGGCTTTGACCACTGGCAGCAGCCTCAGAAGAGCCTCCTCTGAACCAGAGTATTTCTTCAGGTCAAACACGTCCAGATCTTTTTCTGATGACAGTAAGATGAAGACCAGAGCTGACCACTGAGCAGGAGACAGTTTATCTGTGGAGAGACTTCCTGAACTCAGGGACTGTTGGATCTCCTCCACTAGAGAACCATCATTCAGTTCATTCAGACAGTGGAACAGATTGATGCTTCTCTCTGCAGACAGATTCTCACTGATCTTCGTCTTGATGTACTCAACTGTTTCCTGATTGGTCTGTGAGCTACTTCCAGCATAGGTCATCAGACCTTGTAGGTGTCTCTGATTGGTCTCCAGTGAAATACCCAGGAGGAAGCGGAGGAACAAGTCCAGGTGTCCATTTGGACTCTGTAAAGCTTTGTCCACAGCACTCTGATGGAGATGGTTTAATTTAGGTTTGACTCTGAAGAGTGTAGGCAACCAGGAGGTTGTTTGTTCTTCTGCCAGCAGGTTGACTCCAGAGTTGGTGAAGGTCAGATGGACATGAAGAGCAGCCAGGAACTCCTGAACACTCAGATGGACGAAGCAGAACACCTTGTCCTGGTACAGTCCACTCTCCTCTTTAAAGATCTGTGTGAACACTCCTGAGTACACTGATGCTGCTCTGATATCGATGCCACACTCTGTCAGGTCTGATTCATAGAAGATCAGGTTGCCTTTCAGCAGCTGCTCAAAAGCCAGTTTTCCCAGAGATTTGATCATCTTCCTGGTCTCTGGACTCCAGTGTTGATCTATCTCAGATTTCCCATGATATTTAACGTTCAGTTTTGACTGAACCACCAGGAAGTGGATGTACATCTCAGTCAAGGTCTTGGGCAGCTGTCCTCCCTCTCTGGTCTTAAACACCTTCTCCAGAACTGTAGCAGTGATCCAGCAGAAGACTGGGATGTGACACATGATATGGAGGCTTCGTGATGTCTTGATGTGGGAGATGATTTTGCTGGCCTGCTTCTTGTCTCTGTATCTCTTACTGAAATAATCCTCCTTCTGTGGGTCAGTGAATCCTCTGACCTCTGTCACCATGTCAACATACTCAGCAGGGATCTGATTGGCTGCTGCGGGTCGTGTGGTTATCCAGAGGCGAGCAGAGGGAAGCAGATTCCCCCTGATGAGGTTTGTCAGCAGCACACCCACTGATGTGGACTCTGTAACATCAGTCAGGATCTCAGTGTTGAGGAAGTCCAGAGGAAGTCGACACTCATCCAGACCGTCAAAGATGAAGACAACCTGGACCTCTTCAAACCTGCTGATTCCTGCTTCTTTGGTTTCACTAAAGAAGTGATCAACAAGTTCCACCAAGCTGAACTTTCTCTCTTTCAGCACATTCAGCTCTCTGAAGGTGAATGGGAATATGAACTGGATGTCCTGGTTGGCTTTGCCTTCAGCCCAGTCCAGAGTGAACTTCTGTGTTAAGACTGTTTTCCCGATGCCAGCCACTCCCTTTGTCATCACGGTTCTGATTGGTTCATCTCTTCCAGGTGGGGCTTTAAAGATGTCTTCACATCTGATTATTGTTTCTGGTCTGTCTGGTTTCCTGGATGCTGTTTCAATCTGTCTGACCTCATGTTCTTCATTGACCCCTGCAGCCCCTCCCTCCATGATGTAGATCTCTGTGAACATCTGATACAGAACGGTTGGGTTTCCTGCTTTAGCAATCCCCTCAAACACACACTGGAACTTTATCTTCTGGTTAGTCTTGAGTTTACGCTGACAAACTTCTGAATGACTTCCTGAATGAACACACAACAAGAAAAATCAATAAGTCAAAGAACATATTTCAACATTCAATAATAAGTATATATTTTAATGCATATTTTCAGACATTAGTAAATGTCCCATTTTTAAATGTGTTAAAATCCTCTTACTGCTCTGCAGACGGTCAGCCAGCTCCTCCTGCTTCATTCTCCTCAGGAAGTGCAGTGTGATCTTCAGAAATGCTTCTCTACTGCTCCTCCTCTGCTCTTCATCCTCACCCTCCAAAACCTCCTCATCCTCCCTCTGACTCTCTAAGCATTCTGGGTAATCTGGACATAGAACCTTCTGAAACTTCTTCAGCTCGTTCTTTACAAAAGTGACGATGTTCTCCTCCAGCAGCTGGACCAGAATGATAAAGTCAACATTTAGTTTAAAGAACTCAACATGTGATTCATCTCTCAGTCTGAAGGCCTGCTGGTTGAAAAGAGCAGCATGGAGACTATTGGGAGCTGAATGGTAGTTCATCATTTAATCTGTAGATAATAATGAAAATATTCTTTTAATATGTACACACCATAAATATGGAGTCCAGGTCTGTTTGCTGCTGCAGGTCAGACTGACCACCGAGGCCCTCTGAGCTCTCCTGGTGAACTCTGTAGAGAAAACATCAAGTTTAAGAACATTTAATGATCTTTGCACAGTCCTGATGATGACACAATGGCAACTGTGGCTCTTGATGAGTTTTATGTGGTTCAGGACTAGGATTGGCTATTGTTTGGGTATCGTCATTAGCGCTGTGGACATGGCATGGTGCAAATATTCTAGCAAAACAAGTTCCTTCCTGAGACTATTTAGCAGAGTCACTGTCGCTGCGTCTGGAGTTTAGCGCCGGCCAAGATCGTTGTGATTGGTTTAAAGAAAAGCCAACAACTCGCCCTCCTATCCCAGCATACATATGTGGTGTAGCCAGACCTTACTCCACAGAGCTGTGGACAGAGGTCTGGCAATTCGAGACTAAGTGCAAAGAGAAAATACGGGAATACTGTGGACTCTAACTACCAGGGCTCCAACACCAGGAACATGTGGTCTGGACTAAGAACCATCACAGATTACAAGAGGAAACCTGCAGTGCTCAGGTAACCTGGACCTGATGGACAAGCTCTTAAGGTGTCTGCAGGTCAACTGGAAGATGTCTTCATAGACATTTTCAACCTCTCACTGCTCCAGTCTGTAGTCCCCCCATGATTCAAGAAGGCCACCAAGGGCGGACTGGCCATGGGAGGTTCGGGAGATTTCAATTTCCGGTTTCAGAAAGAATATGCATTTATTATGTTATTATAACAATGACGTCCTAAACTCATTATTATATGCTGATAATTCTAGTCTATAACAACTTTACAAGTCTTATTTTGTATGTAAATACAGTATGAAACATATCTAAGTGTATTATTATTACTATTGTTATTGGTTAAGTCCAGTCATGGTGGTGATGAGGAGGAGGAAAATGATGAAGAGGAGGAGGACAGGCAGGAGGAGTATGGAGCAGGAGGAACCAGCACAGATACAGTGGAAGGTACAAGTCCAGTGTGCAGGGCTGTATAACGTAGCGTTGGCTTGTTTTGGTCTCTTTTTTTAGAGTTATTATTACTATTATTAAAATTACTTCTAAAAAGGTTCTACGTGTGTTCTCAACATGCTCTCATGAAAGGCCACTCCATCCCAAAGTCCAAAGATGAAAAATTGTCCCAGTACATCCCTGAAGACCACCATTGTCCCTGTCCTGTCTGCAATCAGACCAAAGTCCTCTGCCTGGATGACTACCCAGTAGTCTCACATTGCTAGACCTTCCTCCACTGGGCTGCACAGGAAGGTCTGACTAGTCCACACCACATTCTGGGATGGGAGAAAAACCTGCTCTGGTTTAATGGCATTTCTTTAACCCAATCACAATTGTCTTCGGTGGCGCTAACCTGTCTGGTGGTTCTGGTCCTGGTATCAATGGCATCAGATTAAAACCAGATTTAGTCAATTCTAGACCATGAAGCTCTGAGAGAGTCTGGTAATAACAGTTATATTCAGTTATAAATTATTACCTTTCATCAACAGCTTGTCCATCTTTAAAGGTAATAGGACGACCCATAGACCAGTCACTCTTCATGGACACACAGCTGGGTCCAGGTCCTGGTTCAGGTCTTTGCTGCAGACTAATAAAAACAAAGGGACAAATACTTTTAACTAATTACAGTAATCAATTTGCCCTGTTTCATTATAATAACAATAATGATATATAAGTCTTATTTAGAGAGTTGAGCGTGAGGATGAATATTATAAATGGATCTGTCTCAGAGTAGACCATGTTGTGAACATGTAACTTCTCTTAGTGCTGCACTCTGAAGCAGAAGCTCACGTCACTTTGACTCAACATGAGTCTGATGACTTTAGACTCAAGTTCACTAAATCAAAACCTGAACAACAATGACTTGTGATTTCACTTGGACTTGATATCCTTCCAAAGCCCAAAGATTAATTATGATCGTATACATGTTCCTGAGAACAGACGGACTTTCAGCCGTGGTAAGAAAGGTGTTTGGCAGTTCAGAGCTGGCTGGTGGTCCTGGTCCTGGTATCACTGGGCATCAGATCAAAACCACATTATGTGTCATCGCCAAACCCGACTATGAAGCTCTGAGAGAGTCAGGTAATAACAAAGTTCACTTTTAAATTCTTACCTTCCATCAGCAGCTTGTCCATCTTTAAAGTTAATAGGACGATACATAGACCGGTCACTCTTCATGGACACACAGCTGGGTCCAGGTCCAGGTTTCTGCTGCTGCATCCTGATACAAACAAAGACCGTGGATGAGTTACTATTCACCAAAATGTAACCTGAGATTTGAGATTCATTAATTTAGAATAGGGACAGAGCACATTGATGAAAATTTATGTGAAAATATAAGATAATTATATATATTATATATAGATTACAGCAGGTGACTAATAACATCTGTGGAAGGTTGGTGTTAAAATAACAAGTTCCAACATAATAAACTGATAGGACAAAATAATAACAGTAAAAGAGTCAAATAAACTAACTGGCTCCCAAAAAGCCAGGATTTGGGGGACCAAAGAAATCTGGAGTTAACCCTCGTGTGGTCTTCCCCGTCGACCAGGATGCAGCTTTTAGGTTTTCTGGATCAAAATGTTCAGATGTTTTTTAAGTTTCTGAGAATATTGTTCTGCTGTTTTAACTCTGACATTTTTTAAAAGCTTTTCTCACTTTTCCTGACATTCTTTAATATTATTAGTTTAGTTATAAGTTTTTGTCACTTTTTCAACGTTCTATTATCTACTTTTTCTTTACATGCTATGAAATTGAATAAAACACCCAAATTTAAAGAAAGTAGTGAACTGATCCTTTATTTAAGTTGTGAAGAGCGTTGTAGAGAACCATCCATGTTATTTTGTTGGTTGAAAGAAACCCAAATTTCTGATATAGAAACTTCTTTAAATGTGGATCAGATCTGACCCGAGGACAACAGGAGGGTCAAACGCTAAAGAGCTTAAGTTCTGTATCTTTCATCAGTCGTCTCTTTGTTGACTCATCACGTTAGTATTTAATATTCTAGACGTAGATATTGAGAGTGAATCCTGATGGAGGAGTGATGTGAGTGCTGAGCTCTAACATGGAGAAGAGTCCATCATCATCTCACCTCTGAGCTTTGGTCTGGCTGTCATGGTCCCCCCACAGAGTGGTTTTAGAGGGAGGGTCTCCCTCCTCTCTGTCCTCACACTGACTCATAGCAGAGTCCACACCTGCTGGGAGACATCATCTCTGTTACTATGACAACCTTTTCATCACAGGACACATTAGTCTCTCATTCCTCTCTAACATGTCCCAGATACTGTAGAAAACAGTGGGTCAGCTGATCTTTCCTTCAGACACACAAACCAAGTCGGTCTCAGTAGTTGGAAGATGGGGGTGGTGTTGGAAAAAGTGTCAGTTTCTTTATCTGGGAGGACAACACCAGGGTTAAGCTCCCCCATCAGATGATGGAGTTCTACTATCTGTCCACTAGATGGAGCTAACTGACCATCTAATGAGCTAAAGATCAGCAACATCAGCTCTGACAGACACTAAGGCCCGTCAAAGACCCTAAGGCCTGTCAAAGACCCTAAGGCCTGTCAAAGACCCTAAGGCCCGTACAAAGACCCTAAGGCCTGTCACAGACCCTAAGGCCCGTCAAAGACCCTAAGGCCTGTCAAAGACCCTGAGGCCTAAAGACATTTAGCTCATAATACTTGTGTACTTTTAACTCAGTAGGCCTTTAACTTATACTAACACAGTAGGCTTTGACAGTGTGTATTAGTACTTTAACTGCAGTACAGAATAAACACTAGAGACTTCAGATTCCTTCATGAGTTGTGTGTTCTGAATATAAATAATAGGTGAGTTTCAGTAAAGTTTGACGAGACATTTCTAGTCCTCACACTCACTTTGTCAGCAGAGCTACATTTGATTTCTCAGATATTGATCTGGAAACCGCTCCATTATGGTTAGCATGGTTAGCATTGGTTAGCTCCTGTTGTTAGAGCAGCTGGTGATCCTGAACACGGGGGTGTCACACACAGCTGTTAGGATTAATCACTGTTCCAGTTAACCCTAACCAAGCTCAACTCTTCTCCTACAAAACACATTTTACACTTTAATGAAAGATCAAAAATCAGCTGAAAAGTGGAACTTACCAGATGGTTAACGAGGAGGAAAAATCTGCGTCACAACAAGACAAAGTGAAAGTAAAAAACTGCTGCCTAACAAAGAGCAGGAAGTACACCAGTGAGAGAGAGGAAGGGGGGGGAGGGGAGAGAAACTGGATTCAGTTCCACAGTCTTGACCTGAACGCATCACAATAATCTCATATCAAGTATTAAATCACACCCTTATTAACACCCCTATTAACCCTAACACCCCTAACACTAACACCCCTAAGCCTAACACCCCTAACACTAACACCCCTAACACCCTAATACCCCTAAAACCCCTAACCCTAACACACTGACCCTTAACAGCCCCAACACCCCCAACCCTAACAACCTTAACACCACTATATACAGGCACACACGTATATGTACACACATACATACATATATCCACACACATGTATATTTCCCTATTCCTATCCCCACAGACATTGCATCAGCGGGGCTTGTTAGATTCTACTCTGCCGGTGCTTTCAGGGTGTTTTGGGGCTGATGCGTTTGTGCTGTTGCTCTAGTACGGTTATGAATGTGAGATGATTCAATTGTTCCAGTGTTGTTGCAGTGAAGTATTGTTGCGTTTGCACGAGTGAAAGATCTGAGGACTTCTTTTAACACCGCTACGGCTCAATGTGGAGACATCTTTGATTATGGATTTCCCAGGAAGTTCTCTGTGAAAAGCAAAGGAACTGGACTTAAAACTTCTTAAAGGGGTCCCGCCTCTCATCCCAAAGACTTAGTTCAGTTCTGATCCAGATCTTAAAGGGGTCCCACCTCTCATCCCAAAGACTTAGTTCAGTTCTGATCCAGAACCCTTTTGGATGGGAGTGACCATCTTTTATTTCTTAGAAGATATGAGAGAAGTTGGATTTAGAAAAAACGTTTCATGACCTTTTTTTACAGCTGATGATCTTATTAAACTATTGAACACAGAATATTACAGACTTTAAAATCCTTTTAACCATCGTGTTGTCTTCCCGTCAAAATTTAAAATTAACACTTTTGTTGATGCTTTTTAAGAGTTGAATCCCTAAAACGTTTGACCCAAGTGTGTTTTTGTTGTTACCGTCTTCCCTGGTTTGTTGGGACCTTTTTTTTTAGTATTTGTGGGGACCTCTGAGTGGTTTAGTCTTTGTGGGGACCTCTGAGTGTTGTAGTCTTTGTGGGGACCTCTGAGTGGTTTAGTCTTTGTGGGGACCTCTGAGTGTTGTAGTCTTTGTGGGGACCTCTGAGTGGTTTAGTCTTTGTGGGGACCTCTGAGTGTTTTAGTCTTTGTGGGGACCTCTGAGTGGTTTAGTCTTTGTGGGGACCTCTGAGTGTTTTAGTCTTTGTGGGGACCTCTGAGTGGTTTAGTCTTTGTGGGGACCTCTGACTCGCCGGTCGAGCTTTCTGCAGAACAGGACGTTGGTCAGTTTGCTGTCTGTAGTTCTCCAGAGAAATGTACATCTTGCAGCTGAAGAACAAGTGGTAACGTTGATTGCAGATAACAATAACTTGTTGCTCCACTTTCTTATCATAACTGTATTTTCACTGTCTGCAGAGGAATCAGCTGTTCTGATGGATTTAACCTAAAAGAAGCTTGAGTCTGAGATGAAGACTGAAGCTAAAAGTTCAGACATAATATTCATAAAATGAACATTAATTAAAGTGTTTTTACTCACAGTTTGTAAGTTGCTTCGCTGTCCCAGCTGATTTCTGCTGATTGGAAACATCTCCAACTTTCCATCAGACAACTGAAGAAGGAAAGTGAACCGACAGCAGCACCTGTCCATCAGTCACCTGGAGGGGGTTCATGTGTATTTCATCACATTAATCGGCCTCAGGTTGGGACCAAATCAAACTGTAATAAAACGTAATATATAAGATATAATATAATATAATATAATATAATATAATATAACCATACCGAGATCGGCATGGGGAACTTGCTAAAATCATCTCTCAATGCAAATCAAACCAGCTATTAAGCTAACTGGAATAACATCATGCCAATCTCTATGTATGGTGAAGGGTATGTTATGATGGGGGTAATTTCAAAGGCCAAGGGAATAACTGGTCGTTAATAATAAAGACCTGCCTGCCTCCATGGGAATTTAACATGGGGGTGTATACTTATGCCCCTGTATTTTAACATAGGGGGTGTATACTTTTGCCCTGTATTTTAACATAGGGGTGTATACTTATGCCCTGTATTTTAACATAAGGGGTGTATACTTATACCCCTGTATTTTAACATAGGGGGTGTATACTTATGCCCCTGTATTTTAACATAGGGGGTGTATACTTATGCCCTGTATTTTAACATAGGGGTGCATACTTATGCCCCTGTATTTTAACATAGGGGGTGTATACTTATGCCCTGTATTTTAACATAGGGGGTGTATACTTATGCCCCTGTATTTTAACATAGGGGTATATACTTATGACCCCTGTATTTTAACATAGGGGTGTATACTTATGCCCCTGTATTTTAACATAGGGGGTATACTTATGCCTGTATTTTAACATAGGGGTATACTTATGCCCCTGTATTTTAACATAGGGGTGTATACTTATGCCCCTGTATTTTAACATAGGGGGTATATACTTATGACCCTGTATTTTAACATAGGGGTGCATACTTATGCCCCTGTATTTTAACATAGGGGGTGTATACTTATGCCCCTGTATTTTAACATAGGGGGTATATACTTATGACCCCTGTATTTTAACATAGGGGGTGTATATATGCCCCTGTATTTTAACATAGGGGGTATACTTATGCCCTGTATTTTAACATAGGGGTGTATACTTATGCCCCTGTATTTTAACATAGGGGGTATACTTATGCCCTGTATTTTAACATAGGGGGTATACTTATGCCCCTGTATTTTAACATAGGGGGTATACTTATGCCCCTGTATTTTAACATAGGGGGTGTATACTTATGCCCCTGTATTTTAACATAGGGGGTATATACTTATGACCCTGTATTTTAACATAGGGGTGTATACTTATGCCCCCTGTATTTTAACATAGGGGTGTATACTTATGCCCTGTATTTTAACATAGGGGTGTATACTTATGCCCCTGTATTTTAACATAGGGGTGTATACTTATGCCCCTGTATTATAACATAGGGGGTGTATACTTATGCCCCTGTATTTTAACATAGGGGGTGTGTACTTATGCCCCTGTATTTTAACATAGGGGTGTATACTTATGCCCCTGTATTATAACATAGGGGGTGTATACTTATGCCCCTGTATTGTAACATAGGGGTGTATATATGCCCCTGTATTGTAACATAGGGGGTATACTTATGCCCCCTGTATTTTAACATAGGGGTGTATACTTATGCCCTGTATTTTAACATAGGGGTGTATACTTATGCCCCTGTATTTTAACATAGGGGGTGTATACTTATGCCCCCTGTATTGTAACATAGGGGGGTGTATACTTATGCCCCCTGTATTGTAACATAGGGGGGGTATACTTATGCCCCCTGTATTTTAACATAGGGGGGTGTATACTTATGCCCCTGTATTTTAACATAGGGGGTGTATACTTATGCCCCTGTATTTTAACATAGGGGTGTATACTTATGCCCCTGTATTTTAACATAGGGGGTGTATACTTATGCCCCTGTATTTTAACATAGGGGTGTATACTTATGCCCCTGTATTTTAACATAGGGGTGTATACTTATGCCCCTGTATTTTAACATAGGGGTGTATACTTATGCCCCCTGTATTTTAACATAGGGGTGTATACTTATGCCCCTGTATTTTAACATAGGGGGGTGTATACTTATGCCCCCTGTATTTTAACATAGGGGTGTATACTTATGCCCCTGTATTTAACATAGGGGGTATACTTATGCCCCCTGTATTTTAACATAGGGGGGTGTATACTTATGCCCCTGTATTTTAACATAGGGGGGTGTATACTTATGCCCCTGTATTTTAACATAGGGGGCGTATACTTATGCCCCTGTATTTTAACATAGGGGTGTATACTTATGCCCCTGTATTTTAACATAGGGGGTGTATACTTATGCCCCTGTATTTTAACATAGGGGGTGTATACTTATGCCCCTGTATTTTAACATAGGGGGTATACTTATGCCCCTGTATTTTAACATAGGGGTGTATACTTATGCCCCTGTATTATAACATAGGGGGTGTATACTTATGCCCCCTGTATTATAACATAGGGGGGTGTATACTTATGCGCCCTGTATTTTAACATAGGGGGGGTATACTTTTGCCCCCTGCATTTTAAGGAAGAACATTTATTCATTAATCTAATATTTTTTAATTAAGGTATTAAGATTAATTTCCAAAAGATGTTTCTTTATTCTAACTTTAGCCCGGGGATGTACAGTTATTCCAGCCTCTGTACGTTGGTGGTCCCGTAGCTCCCGCCTCGTAGCGCGGGGGCTGTTGAGTGCGAGCAGCGTCACCCGATCCATCCGGGTACCCGTAGTGCTGCATTTGGCCACACTAGAACACACCGTGCATGCAAAATAGCAAATCTAAGTACAGAAGTGATTGATGATTTGAGTGTAAAACGTCTGCGTCAGAGACTCAGCTGGGTTTTAGTGTCCTCTCTGGTGCGGAAGACGAAGGAGGACCCGAAGGACTAGCAGGCAGGCAGTGGAGGTATATGACGAAAAATCTGGGAACCGGGAAAAAAACTAAAACCGGAGCACAAGGGTTGGAAAACTTGGGAAAAACGGACATACAGGGAAGCAAAGACTCACGGGGGGAAATTCAACAGGGAAAACAGGCCGGGACACAGGACACACCGCAGGACCGCAAACTCACAGGATACACCAAAAAAGACAAAAGGATCCGACTAGGGACAAAGGGAACACAGGGTTAAATACAAGAGGTAACGGGTAACGGGAACAGGTGAATCTAATCAGGGCGGGCGGGAAAACCAGACAGACAGGAAGTAGAGCTAGGCAAGACTAGACAGGAAACCGTACTATCAAAATAAAACAGGACGCAGAACAAACAGACAGTTACCGGGGAGACCGGGGAGGAACTGAGACACAAACACAAGGAGACAAGACAGGACCAAAAAGAGGGAACAACCCAAAACAAAACCCTAAACCACAACAGTCTCTCTCTCTGGTTCTGTGCATCCCTGTTAGGAGGACATATTTCCTCGCCATTGTCTCTACATGCATGCTCTTGGGGGAAGATGTCCTGAGATAACTTAGATCTGACACCATGCAGCCCCTCCAGGATTTCCCGTTTTTTTGAGGTTGTTGCGGCCCGAAATGCCTGATGTTGCGGGAGTTGCGATGTTTTTTGTATGTTTGTTGCAATGAAGTTGCAGAAGACAGAGAAAGTTGCAAAAAAATATTCTTAAATATGAAAAGGAAACCTGTTTTGAGGAGATTATAATTACTCTAGGCTGAGTTTTCATTGTGACCTTGAGTGAAAAATCGTAACAGCGTACATTGATGTTGAAATGTTGCAGGTCGGCGGGACGGGCCGACGTGTTTTGTGTTTCGCTGTACGTTTTGTTGGTGAATGTGAGATATTGGAGTCATACGCGTCTCGTCTTCATTTCAGAAACAAGGAAATGGATTTGGCGACGTACGTGTGACGTCAACCTGTTCTCACTCCTGCTTGGTCATTGGCTCTCAGCGTCACATGATACAGAGTCTGGCATTGGGGGGGTCACTGGGCAAAGTCCTCGTGATTGGTTGAATTTGCGTGGCGCGATCGCGACATCGCGAATCCTGGAGGGACGAACTATGATTTAAATTAAATTGGCTGGGGTTATTTTAATTTAAGGAAAACTCAGAAGTCCCGGAACCAATCATCTGCCGTCGGCATCGTCTGGCTGGCAGGTGGTGGGGGCGGAGTCAGGGGCCGGGATCGAGGCCGGGTCTGAGGCCGGGCCAGTTGCGGGGGCAGAGCTAGGAGTTGAGTGAGGGTCCTGTTTGGAGTCTGGCTCTGTTTCTGTCTCTGTTCTGGCTCTGATTGGAGATTGGGTCGGGTCCGACCCAATCTCCATCTTGTCCTGGGACACCTGCTGCATCTGTGTCTCCACTGTTAGCCCCACCCCCCTGTCCTCAACACGTCCTCCAGGAAACCCAGCGCACCCCGAGCAGCTGGTGCGGTGCTGCGACCACCGCTCCCTCCGCACCCTGCCCCTCCCTCTGGGCGGCGCCTGCTTGTTTCTGCGGCTCTGATTGGCTCGGTCTATCTGGATCCGCTGCGCCCTGTGCAGCGCCAGAGCCGCCAGGTCCGAGTGAGACGATGTGCTATCGATTAACCGCCGGCCCAGAGCGAGCGGCCGGACAGGGAGCGCCAGCCTCAGCCTCAGCCAGAAGCGGGACCGCCGTGGCTCAGACCGACTGCCTCGCCACGTCACGGTGGCGGCCAGCCGAAGCTGAGCCACCTCCACGCAGGGAAGCTTACTGATGGAGCGGTAGACGACGCCCACGATGGAGGCCCGGTGGCCGTGCTGGAGGTACAGACCCAGGCGACACTCCAGGAGGCTGAAGCTCTTCTCTGTCAGGAAGTCTGGGCTCAGCACGAAGAGAAGGCGGCGGCTCCGCTGCATCGAGTGCACGATGGCGTCCGACAGGTCTGACAGAAAACAGACAGGAAGGGCAGCCGATAAAGATTAAGGTGTCCTTTATGAGTCCCACAAGGGGAAATTACAATTTCCACTCTGTTGTTATTAAACACATTACACAGGCCTGAACTACACACTGGATTTGTGTCTTGAGGCCGACCGAGTGTCATATATTATATATATATATATTATCTGTTTTCATGTGTGGACTCGGCTTTTTACTACTGATGCTACGTCAGTTTCCCATGATTCAGAGTAAGAGATATTTCATTGAAGATGTCTCTCACCTGGCGGAAAGAATTGTTGAATTATTATTCTTGCATTGCCAGACCTTCCTCCACAGAGCTGTGAAGGAAGGTCTGGCTAGTCCAGCGCCGGACGGAGCCACGGTGCCGCTGCTAAAAAGTCTCAGGAAGGAAGTTGTTTTGGTGGAACGTGTGTACATTCAGAAGTAGTTTTAGTCGTCAACAGAAAACTCAGATTGGACAGATAGTCTAGCTAGCTGTCTGGATTTACCCTGCAGAGACCTGAGGACCAGGTAACCATAGTCCTCAGATTGGACAGATAGTCTAGCTAGCTGTCTGGATTTACCCTGCAGAGATCTGAGGACCAGGTAACCATAGTCCTCAGATTGGACAGATAGTCTAGCTAGCTGTCTGGATTTACCCTGCAGAGATCTGAGGACCAGGTAACCATAGTCCTCAGATTGGACAGATAGTCTAGCTAGCTGTCTGGATTTACCCTGCAGAGATCTGAGGACCAGGTAACCATAGTCCTCAGATTGGACAGATAGTCTAGCTAGCTGTCTGGATTTACCCTGCAGAGACCTGAGGACCAGGTAACCATAGTCCTCAGATTGGACAGATAGTCTAGCTAGCTGTCTGGATTTACCCTGCAGAGATCTGAGGACCAGGTAACCAGAGTCCTCAGATTGGACAGATAGTCTAGCTTGCTGTCTGGATTTACCCTGCAGAGACCTGAGGACCAGGTAACCACAGTCCTCAGATTGGACAGATAGTCTAGCTTGCTGTCTGGATTTACCCTGCAGAGACCTGAGGACCAGGTAACCATAGTCCTCAGATTGGACAGATAGTCTAGCTTGCTGTCTGGATTTACCCTGCAGAGACCTGAGGACCAGGTAACCAGAGTCCTATGTCTGCAATTACCATGACAACAAGGAGACAACAAAGGCGACAAATAGGTGATGAAAAGGTGACAAAGAGGCAACAAAAAAGCTGTAAAAAGGCGGTAAAACCTAATCCTAACCAGACGGGGAACGTTTCACAACGTTAACGGCGTGTTTCTAACCGCGGCCGGTGGATATGAGGACGGAGAACGCTCCTGATGAAGCTGCGTGAACCACGGTCTGTATTCCCTGGGCCACTAGATGGCGCTCTCCGTTCAACAAAGGCTTGAGAAGACACTGGATTACAACGCCTTGGGCCTAGAGCGCCATCTAGTGGCTCAGAGAATACAGATGCTGGCTCATGAAGCTTCGTTTGGCCGTCACTAGTTGTATTAGCATTAGCATGTAGGCTACATCTTAGCATCATAACGTAATGCTTTATGTCGATAAACTGCACTTCGCTGCATATTTAAAAAAGGCTACGAAAAGAAAATGAAAAGGCAACGAAAAGGAGACGAAAAGGAGACGAAAAAGACGAAGTTGACAAACTACAAAAAAAACTGTAAAAAGGCGACGAAAAGCAACGAAAAAGCGTCAAGAAGTGATGAAAGAGACAAAAAGGCGACAAAAAAACAAAATGACAAAAAGCCAAACTGCACTTTGCTGCATATTTAAAATAAAAATGAAATGAAACTGAAAAAATGGAGATGACAATAATCTGAGATTACACATTAACCCCCGTTAGAGGAAAGAAGACACGGACACGCTGTGGGTGTTCTTCTTCTACTGCTCTAATCTGAGATTACACATTAACCCTCGTTAGAGGAAAGAAGACACGGACACGCTGTGGGTGTTCTTCTTCTACTGCTCTAATCTGAGATTACACATTAACCCTCGTTAGAGGAAAGAAGACACGGACACGCTGTGGGTGCTTCTTCTTCTACTGCTCTAATCTGAGATTACACATTAACCCTCGTTAGAGGAAAGAAGACACGGACACGCTGTGGGTGCTTCTTCTTCTACTGCTCTAATCTGAGATTACACATTAACCCTCGTTAGAGGAAAGAAGACATGGACACGCTGTGGGTGCTTCTTCTTCTACTGCTCTAATCTGAGATTACACATTAAACCTCATTAGAGGAAAGAACACACGGACACGCTGTGGGTGCTTCTTCTTCTACTGCTCTAATCTGAGATTACATATTAACCATCGTTAGAGGAAAGAACACATGGACACGCTGTGGGTGCTTCTTCTACTGCTCTAATCTGAGATTACACATTAAACCTCGTTAGAGGAAAGAAGACACGGACACGCTGTGGGTGCTTCTTCTTCTACTGCTCTAATCTGAGATTACATATTAACCATCGTTAGAGGAAAGAAGACATGGACACGCTGTGGGTGCTTCTTCTTCTACTGCTCTAATCTGAGATTACACATTAACCATCGTTAGAGGAAAGAAGACACGGACACGCTGTGGGTGCTTCTTCTTCTACTGCTCTAATCTGAGATTACACATTAACCCTCGTTAGAGGAAAGAAGACATGGACACGCTGTGGGTGCTTCTTCTTCTACTGCTCTAATCTGAGATTACACATTAAACCTCGTTAGAGGAAAGAAGACATGGACACGCTGTGGGTGCTTCTTCTTCTACTGCTCTAATCTGAGATTACACATTAAACCTTGTTAGAGGAAAGAAGACATGGACACGCTGTGGGTGCTTCTTCTTCTACTGCTCTAATCTGAGATTACATATTAACCCTCGTTAGAGGAAAGAACACATGGACACGCTGTGGGTGCTTCTTCTTCTACTGCTCTAATCTGAGATTACACATTAACCCTCGTTAGAGGAAAGAAGACATGGACACGCTGTGGGTGCTTCTTCTTCTACTGCTCTAATCTGAGATTACACATTAACCCTCGTTAGAGGAAAGAAGACACGGACACGCTGTGGGTGCTTCTTCTTCTACTGCTCTAATCTGAGATTACACATTAACCTCGTTAGAGGAAAGAAGACACGGACACGCTGTGGGTGCTTCTTCTTCTACTGCTCTAATCTGAGATTACACATTAACCCTCGTTAGAGGAAAGAAGACATGGACACGCTGTGGGTGCTTCTTCTTCTACTGCTCTAATCTGAGATTACACATTAACCCTCGTTAGAGAAAGAAGACACGGACACGCTGTGGGTGCTTCTTCTTCTACTGCTCTAATCTGAGATTACACATTAACCCTCGTTAGAGGAAAGAAGACACGGACACGCTGTGGGTGTTCTTCTTCTACTGCTCTAATCTGAGATTACACATTAACCCTCGTTAGAGGAAAGAAGACATGGACACGCTGTGGGTGCTTCTTCTTCTACTGCTCTAATCTGAGATTACACATTAACCCTCGTTAGAGGAAAGAAGACACGGACACGCTGTGGGTGTTCTTCTTCTACTGCTCTAATCTGAGATTACACATTAACCCTCGTTAGAGGAAAGAAGACATGGACACGCTGTGGGTGCTTCTTCTTCTACTGCTCAAGTGACTTGGAGGAAGCCGTGACATGAAAAACACACAAAGAAGAAATGAAGGTGACGTGATGAACAATTCATTTATTCAACAGAAAAGGATGAAATATTGAGACAAAGTGCAGGATGCATCCTCCCATCACGGCTACACGGGAACATCATAGTGGTTCATACAGAATATAACTGATTTAATGTAGAGATGAGACAGAAAATAACAATAACAACAGAAAGTGCAGAATAATCACATTTAAAATGAAAAATTAAAGAAATTAAAAATGATCAGGTGCGTTTTCTCTCTGACTAATACCTGATAATGAAGAATATGATCGGTCCTCGGTGCTTTTGTGTTTCATTATAGACCAGACCCCCTCGAGGACTGGGCTGAGCCCCGAATGTCTACAACATCTTCCCCCAACTTTTCGCTGCAGAGTTGAACTCCTTCCCTTATGTATGTTATGTTACGTACAAACAGAAACATGTCGGCTCCAAGGGTCATAAAGCATGATGGGAAGTGTCATAAAGCATGATGGGAAGTGTCATAAAGCATGATGGGAAGTGTCATAAAGCATGATGGGAAGTGTCATAAAGCATAATGGGAAGTGTCATAAAGCACAACGGGAAGTATAATAAAGCACGACGGGAAGTGTCATAAAGCATGACGGGAAGTGTAATAAAGCACGATGGGAACTGTCATAAAGCACGACGGGAAGTGTCATAAAGCACGATGGGAAGTGTCATAAAGCACGACGGGAAGTGTCATAAAGCACGACGGGAAGTGTCATAAAGCATGACGGGAAGTGTCATAAAGCACGATGGGAAGTGTCATAAAGCACGACGGGAAGTGTCATAAAGCACGATGGGAACTGTCATAAAGCACGATGGGAACTGTCATAAAGCACAATGGGAACTGTCATAAAGCACGGTGGGAAGTGTCATAAAGCACGAGGGGAACTGTCATAAAGCACGAGGGGAACTGTCATAAAGCACGGTGGGAAGTGTCATAAAGCACGAGGTGAACTGTCATAAAGCATGATGGGAAGTGTCATAAAGCATAATCCCTCTTTGCAAAACCCTTTGGGTTTGGGCTGAGCCCTGAATGTCTTGATAACAGTACGTACAGACAGACGCCCCCCCCCCCATGTTAGGGCTGAGCCTCCCTGCCGTTACGATGCGGAGTTGAACACCTTCTGCGTGTCTTTGACCGTGTTGCTGATGAGACCAGTTTGGGAGTTTGTGCTGTTCTGGCTGTGCAGCCTCCTCAGAGCCACGTCTTTCACCCCCTCCCCCCCGCCGCTAACCCTCCTCACGGGCAACTCCACCCGCAGGCGCTTCCAAAACCGGGACGTCAGCTCCCGGGACTTGTCCCCCTGCCAGCGAACCAGAGCCAGGGCCAGGCGGGCCCGCCTCAGCTCCCGCACCCAGCCCTGCCGCCGCACCGGCTTGTACTGGACCAGGATCACCCGCAGGTGCCCCCCCCGCGCCATGCCGTCGATGCCGGCCTTCAGCTCCAGCAGAGCCTGGGAGCCCTGCGCGGCGTAGCCGGGGCTAACGACCACCAGGAGGCGCCGGCTACGGGCCACAAAACTCAGAGTCTCATCTGTGATGGCTGGGGAGAGAGGAGCGTTAATGGAGGGAGGAAATGGAAATGTGTAACGCGCTGTCACTGACCAATGGGAGGAGAGCGCAGGTGTGAGTCACGCATGCTCAGATTTTAACGGTTTACGAAATAACGGTTATACTGAAATTTGTGAAATCCATGAAATAATAAAGTTTCTCATTACAACAATAACAGAAGATGGGAATCATTTCAAAAAACGTTGTAGCTATCTATGCTAACGTTAGCTCAAAACACCATTCAACTGACAGCCTTTGTTGTGTTTGATGCTAACTTGTAGCTAAGCTAGCAGTCATTTCTGAAAGGGTGTAGCTATCTATGGTTGATTGATGCTAACGTTAGCTCAAAACGCCATCCAATTGCCTGTGCTGTGTTTGATGCTAACTTGTAGCTAAGCTAGCAGTGAACCAACTTCGTTAAGTAGGTCCATTTTTACTGTGTTGACGTTACAGAAGTCTCTCGTTAGCATCTCGGAGGCTACTTCAGAAGCTACAGAAGTCTCTCGTTAGCATCTCGGAGGCTACTTGACGCTACAGAAGTCTCTCGTTAGCATCTCGGAGGCTACTTCGGACGTTACAGAAGTCTCTCGTTAGCATCTCGGAGGCTACTTGACGTTACAGAAGTCTCTCGTTAGCATCTCGGAGGCTACTTCAGACGTTACAGAAGTCTCTCGTTAGCATCTCGGAGGCTACTTCAGACGTTACAGAAGTCTCGTTAGCATCTCGGAGGCTACTTCAGACGTTACAGAAGTCTCTCGTTAGCATCTCGGAGGCTACTTCGGACGTTACAGAAGTCTCTCGTTAGCATCTCGGAGGCTACTTCAGACGTTACAGAAGTCTCTCGTTAGCATCTCGGAGGCTACTTCAGACGTTACAGAAGTCTCTCGTTAGCATCTCGGAGGCTACTTCAGACGTTACAGAAGTCTCTCGTTAGCATCTCGGAGGCTACTTCAGACGTTACAGAAGTCTCTCGTTAGCATCTCGGAGGCTACTTCGGACGTTACAGAAGTCTCTCGTTAGCATCTCGGAGGCTACTTCAGACGCTACAGAAGTCTCTCGTTAGCATCTCGGAGGCTACTTCAGACGCTACAGAAGTCTCTCGTTAGCATCTCGGAGGCTACTTCAGACGCTACAGAAGTCTCTCGTTAGCATCTCGGAGGCTACTTCAGACGTTACAGAAGTCTCTCGTTAGCATCTCGGAGGCTACTTCAGACGTACAGAAGTCTCTCGTTAGCATCTCGGAGGCTACTTCAGACGTTACAGAAGTCTCTCGTTAGCATCTCGGAGGCTACTTCAGACGTTACAGAAGTCTCTCGTTAGCATCTCGGAGGCTACTTCAGACGTTACAGAAGTCTCTCGTTAGCATCTCGGAGGCTACTTCAGACGTTACAGAAGTCTCTCGTTAGCATCTCGGAGGCTACTTCAGACGTTACAGAAGTCTCTCGCATCTCGGAGGCTACTTCAGACGTTACAGAAGTCTCTCGTTAGCATCTCGAGGCTACTTCAGACGCTACAGAAGTCTCTCGTTAGCATCTCGGAGGCTACTTCAGACGCTACAGAAGTCTCTCGTTAGCATCTCGGAGGCTACTTCAGACGCTACAGAAGTCTCTCGTTAGCATCTCGGAGGCTACTTCAGACGCTACAGAAGTCTCTCGTTAGCATCTCGGAGGCTACTTCAGACGTTACAGAAGTCTCTCGTTAGCATCTCGGAGGCTACTTCAGGCGTTACAGAAGTCTCTCGTTAGCATTTCGGAGGCTACTTCAGACGTACAGAAGTCTCTCGTTAGCATCTCGAGGCTACTTCAGACGCTACAGAAGTCTCGGTTAGAGCATCTCGAGGCTACTTCAGACGTTACAAGTCTCTGTTAGCATCTCGGAGGCTACTTCAGACGTTACAGAAGTCTCTCGTTAGCATCTCGGAGGCTACTTCAGACGTACAGAAGTCTCTCGTTAGCATCTCCGAGGCTACTTCAGAGCTACAGAAGTCTCTCGTTAGCATCTCGGAGGCTACTTCAGAGCTACAGAAGTCTCTCGTTAGCATCTCGGAGGCTACTTCAGAGTACAGAAGTCTCTCGTTAGCATTTAGGCTACTTCAGACGTTACAGAAGTCTCTCGTTAGCATCTCGGAGGCTACTTCAGACGTTACAGAGTCTCTCGTTAGCATCTCGGAGGCTACTTCAGACGTTACAGAAGTCTCTCGTTAGCATCTCGGAGGCTACTTCAGCGTTACAGAAGTCTCGTTAGCATCTCGTGAGACATCTTATATGCTACTTGTTGCAAAGTGAGACATCTCTTACTTACATCCAGAGTGACAACGCTACTAGAAATTAATAAGAAAATAAGATGCTGAACAAATCTAAAGTGAAGCATGTATGTGTGTATGAATGGGAACGCATATGATTTATAATAATAATAATAATAATAATAATAATAATAATAATAATAATAATAATACTTTATTAGTCCCACAAGTATAGTATCAATTCATAAGTTATCTCCAACGTTAAGGTTTTCATTTCAGATGTCCGTCGCGAAAAATTTGACCAAATTCAATTTTTACTGTCCCCTACGTCTTATCTCCAGAGTGAGACATCTCTCTAGTTTTATCTCCAGAGTGAGACATCTCTCTAGTTTTATCTCCAGAGTGAGACATCTCTCTAGTTTTATCTCCAGAGTGAGACATCTCTCTAGTTTTATCTCCAGAGTGAGACATCTCTCTAGTTTTATCTCCAGAGTGAGACATCTCTCTAGTTTTATCTCCAGAGTGAGACATCTCTCTAGTTTTATCTCCAGAGTGAGACATCTCTCTAGTTTTATCTCCAGAGTGAGACATCTCTCTAGTTTTATCTCCAGAGTGAGACATCTCTCTAGTTTTATCTCCAGAGTGAGACATCTCACTAGTTTTATCTCCAGAGTGAGACATCTCTCTAGTTTTATCTCCAGAGTGAGACATCTCTCTAGTTTTATCTCCAGAGTGAGACATCTCACTAGTTTTATCTCCAGAGTGAGACATCTCTCTAGTTTTATCTCCAGAGTGAGACATCTCACTAGTTTTATCTCCAGAGTGAGGCATCTCTCTAGTTTTATCTCCAGAGTGAGACATCTCTCTAGTTTTATCTCCAGAGTGAGACATCTCTAGTTTTATCTCCAGAGTGAGACATCTCTCTAGTTTTATCTCCAGAGTGAGACATCTCTCTAGTTTTATCTCCAGAGTGAGACATCTCTCTAGTTTTATCTCCAGAGTGAGACATCTCTCTAGTTTTATCTCACCATTGAGACATCTCACTAGTTTTATCTCCAGAGGGAGACATCTCTCTAGTTTTATCTCCAGAGGGAGACATCTCACTAGTTTTATCTCCAGAGTGAGACATCTCTCTAGTTTTATCTCCAGAGTGAGACATCTCACTAGTTTTATCTCCAGAGTGAGACATCTCACTAGTTTTATCTCCAGAGTGAGACATCTCTCTAGTTTTACCTCCAGAGTGAGACATCTCTCTAGTTTTATCTCCAGAGGGAGACATCTCTCTAGTTTTATCTCCAGAGGGAGACATCTCTCTAGTTTTATCTCCAGAGGGAGACATCTCTCTAGTTTTATCTCCAGAGTGAGACATCTCTCTAGTTTTACCTCCAGAGTGAGACATCTCTCTAGTTTTATCTCACCATTGAGACATCTCTCTAGTTTTATCTCCAGAGTGAGACATCTCTCTAGTTTTATCTCCAGAGGGAGACATCTCACTAGTTTTATCTCCAGAGTGAGACATCTCTCTAGTTTTATCTCCAGAGTGAGACATCTCTCTAGTTTTATCTCCAGAGTGAGACATCTCTCTAGTTTTATCTCCAGAGTGAGACATCTCTCTAGTTTTATCTCCAGAGTGAGACATCTCACTAGTTTTACCTCCAGAGTGAGACATCTCACTAGTTTTACCTCCAGAGTGAGACATCTCTCTAGTTTTATCTCCAGAGTGAGACATCTCTCTAGTTTTATCTCCAGAGTGAGACATCTCTAGTTTTATCTCCAGAGTGAGACATCTCACTAGTTTTATCTCCAGAGTGAGACATCTCTCTAGTTTTATCTCCAGAGTGAGACATCTCTCTAGTTTATCTCCAGAGTGAGATCTCTCTAGTTTTATCTCCAGAGTGAGACATCTCTAGTTTTATCTCCAGAGTGAGACATCTCTCTAGTTTTATCTCCAGAGTGAGACATCTCTAGTTTTATCTCCAGAGTGAGACATCTCTAGTTTTATCTCAGAGTGAGACATCTCTCTAGTTTTATCTCCAGAGTGAGACATCTCACTAGTTTTATCTCCAGAGTGAGACATCTCTCTAGTTTTATCTCCAGAGTGAGACATCTCTCTAGTTTTATCTCCAGAGTGAGACATCTCTCTAGTTTTATCTCCAGTGAGACATCTCTCTAGTTTTATCTCCAGAGTGAGACATCTCTCTAGTTTTATCTCCAGAGATAAAACCAGGCTACAGTATTGTAGCCGTAGAAGGTCGAGTAGTAGTAGTAGTAGTAGTAGTAGTAGTAGTAGTTGTAGTAGTAGCAGTAGTAGTAGTGGTGCTAGGAGTAGTAGTAATAGAGTAATAGTAGCGGTAGTAGTAGGAGCAGTAGTAGTAGCAGTAGCAGTAGTAGTAGTAGCAGCAGTAGTAGTAGTGGTAGTAGTAGTAGTAGTAGTAGTAGTAATAGTAGCGGTAGTAGTAGGAGCAGTAGTAGTAGCAGTAGTAGTAGCAGCAGTGCAGGTGGCAGCAGTGGTAGTAGCAGTAGTGGTGGTAGTAGTAGTAGCAGCAGTAGTAGTTGTAGTAGTAGTAGTAGCAGTAGTAGTAGAAGTAGTGGTAGTAGTAGTAGTAGCAGCAGTAGTAGTGGTAGTAGCGGTAGTAGTAGTAGCAGCAGTAGTAGTAGTAGTAGTAGCAGTAGAAGTAGTACTAGTAGTAGCAGCAGTAGTAGTTGTAGTAGTAGTAGTAGCAGCAGTAGTAGTAGTAGTAGTAGTAGTAGAAGTACTACGACTAGAAGTAGAAGAAGCAGCAGTACAGGAGGGTTAGCAGAAGTTGTAATAACAGTAGAACCAATAGCACAAGTAATGTAGTTGCAGTATCAGTATGTCTGTGTACTGCAGTATCAGTATGTCTGTGTACTGCAGTATCAGTAGGTCTGTGTACAGCAGTATCAGTGATTGTGTGTACTGCAGTATCAGTGATTGTGTGTACTGCAGTCCTAGTGAGTGTGTGTACTGCAGTACTAGTGAGTGTGTGTACTAGTGAGTGTGTGTACTGCAGTACTAGTGAGTGTGTGTACTGCAGTACTAGTGAGTACTCACTCCCCCCCGGCAGACTGTCTCTGTCGAAGATGCACACGGAGTACCCGAGCTCGTTCTCCAGGACGCTGCGCAGCGTCGACAGAACGAACTGCTCCTCCTCACCGCTCCTCGCATACGAGATGTACACGTCGTACTCCTTATCATCTACACACACGCACACACACACACACACACACACACACACACGCACAGACACACAGACACACACACACACACACAGACACGCACACACGCACACACACACACACGCACAGACACACACAGACACACACACACACACACACACACACACACACACAGACACACAGACACACACACACACACACGCACAGACACACACAGACACACAGACACACACACACACACACACGCACAGACACACACACACACACACACACACACACACACACACACACACACACAGACACACACACACACACACACACACACACACACACACGCACACACACACACACACACATGCACACACGCACACACAGACACACACACACGCACACACAGACACACACAGACACACACACACGCACACACAGACACACACACACAAGTTTTCAGGTCTGGCAGCGTGAAAAAAAACGTCAAAAAAGAGTCTCCGGGGCGCCAGACCGGCGGGCCCTGGCGTCTCCGGGGCCCTTGGGGTCTCCGGGGCCCTTGGGGTCTCCGGGGCCCATGGGGTCTCCGGGGTGCCAGACCAGCGGGCCCCTGGCGTCTCCGGGACCCATGGCGTCTCCGGGGCCCCTGGCGTCTCAGGGGCCCCTGGCGT
>JABXJD010000549.1:72500-105000 GCA_013375575.1 Percina caprodes | reverse complement strand
GACGCTCAGGTTCCCCTCCGCCATCCTGCTGGCCTCCTGCAGGTCTGGGCAGTGCAGGGTCTTCCCCTCCTGGAAGGGGATGAGCTCCTGGACGGGCGCCACGGCGACCGGGGGCTGGCAGGGGGTGGCGAGGACCACCTGGTCGGGACGCAGCACCTTCAGACGCATGGAGATCTTACTGCAGGACGACTTGTTGCTATGGAGACAGAGACGCACACGTGTCACACCACGCAGCTCATTGATTGGACATTGATATGTCATATATGACATATATGACCTATATGTCATATAGGTCATATATGTCATATAGGTCATATATGACCTATATGACCTATATGACATATATGACATATAGGTCATATATGTCATATATGACATATATGACCTATATGACATATAGGTCATATATGACCTATAGGTCATATATGACCTATAGGTCATATATGTCATATAGGTCATATATGTCATATATGTCATATAGGTCATATATGACCTATATGACATATATGACATATATGACATATATGACATATATGTCCTATAGGTCATATATGTCATATAGGTCATATAGGTCATATATGACCTATATGACCTATATGACCTATATGACATAAACTGTATGTCGCAGCGCTGAGAGGAGCTGCAGGTAATCTATTAATCAGTTAGTTCTTTTAAATTCCAGCTGTGTGTGTGTGTGTGAGTGTGTGAGTGTGTGAGTGTGTGGAGGCAGAGAGGTGTGTACAGGCGTCCAAATGCCTGTTGTGTGAGTGTGTAGTGCTGTGTGTTGTGTGTAGTGCTGTGTATGTTGTGGTGTGTGTGTGTGTGTGTGTGTGTGTGTGTGTGTGTGTGTGTGTAATGTGTGTGTGTGTGTGTGTGTGTGTGTGTGTGTGTGTGTGTGTGTGGTGTGTGTGTGTGTGTGTGTGTGTGTGTGTGTGTTGTGGTGTGTGGTGTGTGGTGTGTATCTCCAGATCTGAGTCAGCGTTTCCTGGAGATAGGGGTCGGTCTGATCCAGGAAGTGCATCACTGGTCCAGCTCCGAGTCACCGCAGATGTTATCAGACACACACACACACACACACACACACACACACACACACACACACACACACACACACACACACACACACACACACACACACACACACACACACACACACACACACACACACACACACACACACACACACACACACACACAGCTGGAAGTTAAAAATGACTAGCTGATTAATAGATTATGAGAATAGTTCAGTGATTCATTTAATGTTAATAGGACTAATCCATTCATCTCTGCAGCTCCTCTCAGCGCTGTGACCCCATTAACCCCCCCCACCCCCGCCCCCAGGCTGGACCGTCTCCAGCTGAAGGTCCTGAGTCTCTGTTTCTATAATCCTGTTGGAGACACTTTGGATGATTAACTGGCTCCATCTGGAGGGTCTGATCGCTGCTTTCTCTCACCCCCCCCTCACATTTGCAGATGTCTCACCGTAGCATACAGATGTTTTACCGTAGCATGCAGATGTCTTACCGTAGCATACAGAAGTCTTACCGTAGCATGCAGATGTCTCACCGTAGCATACAGATGTCTTACCGTAGCATGCAGATGTCTTACCGTAGCATACAGATGTCTTACCGTAGCATGCAGATGTCTCACCGTAGCATGCAGATGTCTTACCGTAGCATACAGATGTCTTACCGTAGCATACAGAAGTCTTACCGTAGCATGCAGATGTCTCACCGTAGCATACAGATGTCTTACCGTAGCATGCAGATGTCTTACCGTAGCATGCAGATGTTTTACCGTAGCATGCAGATGTTTTACCGTAGCATAGAGATGTTTTACCGTAGCATACAGATGTCTTACCGTAGCATGCAGATGTAGAGTCCGGTGTCGGCGGCGGTGGCCGGCTGCAGCCACAGCCTCTCTCGTTCTCTGCTGAGCCGCGCGCTGCAGAACACAATCACATCCACTTAGAGCAACAGTACGACACATGTCATGTTCACTGTGGCGACGCCAATCGAGCCGCCTCCCAAACACCATACACCCTGTCTGGAAGGGAAACCGTTACAGCGCCCTTCATCAGTCAGTCAAGTGTCTCAGTTAGTCTTATGGCTCTTTAAGCCTTCAGGACAAAGGAGTTGAGATAAAGCACCTCATACCATAGCTGCATCTCATGGCCCTTGGAAATATGCTGGCTCTATACACGCTAAAAGTAGTGATTATTTACATGGAGTCTGGTGGAGATATGCTGCTCTATACACGCTAAAAGTAGTGATTATTTACATGGAGTCTGGTGGAAATATGCTGGCTCTATACACGCTAAAAGTAGTGATTATTTACATGGAGTCTGGTGGAGATATGCTGCTCTATACACACTAAAAGTAGTGATTATTTACATGGAGTCTGGTGGAGATATGCTGCTCTATACACGCTAAAAGTAGTGATTATTTACATGGAGTCTGGTGGAGATATGCTGGCTCTATACACGCTAAAAGTAGTGATTATTTACATGGAGTCTGGTGGAGATATGCTGCTCTACACACGCTAAAAGTAGTGATTATTTACATGGAGTCTGGTGGAGATATGCTGCTCTGTACACGCTAAAAGTAGTGATTATTTACATGGAGTCTGGTGGAGATATGCTGCTCTATACACGCTAAAAGTAGTGATTATTTACATGGAGTCTGGTGGAGATATGCTGCTCTATACACGCTAAAAGTAGTGATTATTTACATGGAGTCTGGTGGAGATATGCTGCTCTATACACGTTAAAAGTAGTGATTATTTACATGGAGTCTGGTAGAGATATGCTGCTCTATACACGCTAAAAGTAGTGATTATTTACATGGAGTCTGGTGGAGATATGCTGCTCTATACACGCTAAAAGTAGTGATTATTTACATGGAGTCTGGTGGAGATATGCTGCTCTATACACACTAAAAGTAGTGATTATTTACATGGAGTCTGGTGGAGATATGCTGCTCTATACACGCTAAAAGTAGTGATTATTTACATGGAGTCTGGTGGAGATATGCTGCTCTATACACGCTAAAAGTAGTGATTATTAACATGGAGTCTGGTGGGTTTGGTGATGATGATTTTGGGGCTGGTTCATGTTAAACAATGGGGTCCAGGCTGAAAAGTACCAAAACTACCCCTTAAAAATCAGCAGATCCGCTGACCCGCAGTCTTACCTGTTCGTGATTGGCTGCTCCAGTTCCTGGCCCTCGAGGTGGCGGTACCAGAAGAGGTTGTGCCCGGCGCTCTGCGTGGAGGTGTAGTTGTAGACGGAGGGATGAGAGAAAAGAGGGCAGGAGAGCCAGCCGGCCTCGCCCTCCAGGACCGACACCGCCCGCTCGCTGGACTCCCCCCAGTCGTAACACATGGGCTCTGGGGGACACACGGTCACAGCTTCAGACTTGTATTCTTCAGTGTTGGAATTTAACTACAGTGCTGCTCATGAGCACAGGAACCTGCTTAAGTCGATTAAAAAGAGGAACAAAAAATATCTTCTTAATGCCTTAATTAAAAAATTTGGAAAAATCCGACCTTTAAAGACACCAATTTTCTTTGTATAGATATATATACACCCCCTATGTTAAAATACGGGAACATGAGGACAACATGAGGACAACATGAGGACAGCGTGAGGGCAACATGAGGGCAACATGAGGACAACATGAGGACAACATGGGGACAACATGAGAACAACATGAGGACAACATGGGGACAACATGGGGACAACATGGGGACAACATGAGGACAACATGAAGACAACATGAGGACAACATGAGAACAACATGAGGACAACATGAGGACAACATGGGGACAACATGAGGACAACATGAGGACAACATGAGGACAACATGGGGACAACATGAGGACAACATGAGGGGTAAAAGGTAGTTTTACTTTCACGAAGGCAAAAAGTCGGATGAATAAAAAACGACTCTCTCTTTTTATGAGGTCCTCATGCTGACCTCCTAAAGACATAATGATGGAGGGAGCGTCCTCCGGTCCAGCTGGCTCTGATCGAGTCTTTAAGTGAGAATGAAACATCGTTTAGAGGATGTCCTCGTTAAAGGAATGAGACAGCGTTTAGAGGATGTCCTCGTTAAAGGAATGAGACAGCGTTTAGAGGATGTCCTCGTTAAAGGAATGAGACAGCGTTTAGAGGATGTCCTTCTTAAAGGGCCGGCGCCATTACACTTCCATCAAGAATTACAGCTGCTTCATTAAAACTGAACCTCATCAGCACAGTCAGCGCTTTACAGGGAGACTGCTGCTGGTTCCAGCTGTTACAGCCGGGACCCACAGCCGGGACCCACAGCCGGGACCCACAGCCGGGACCAGCAGCCGGGACCCACAGCCGGGACCAGCAGCCGGGACCCACAGCCGGGACCAACAGCTAGTACCAATAGCTGGGACCAACATGTGGGACAAGCAGCTGGGACCAACAGCTGGGACCAGTATCTGGGACCAACATGTGGGACCAGCAGCTGCACAACTCGAGGGTCACAACATCCCAAAATTTGGGACAAAGACAAAACAAAAAATGCAGTTTTTTGTCTTTGGTTTTTCGTTTTAAGGACAAAAAAAACTTAACAAACAACAACAACCATAACAACAACAACCATAACAACAACAACAACCATAACAACCATAACAACAACAACCATAACAACAACAACCATAACAACCATAAAAACAACAACCATAACAACAACAACAACCATAACAACAACAACCATAACAACAACAACCATAACAACAACAACCATAACAACAACAACCATAACAACCATAACAACAACAACCATAACAACAACAACCATAACAACCATAACAACAACAACAACCATAACAACAACAACCATAACAACAACAACCATAACAACCATAAAAACAACAACCATAACAACAACAACAACCATAACAACAACAACCATAACAACAACAACCATAACAACCATAACAACAACAACAACCATAACAACCATAACAACAACAACCATAACAACCATAACAACCATAACAACAACAACCATAACAACCATAACAACAACAACCATAACAACAACAACAACCATAACAACAACAACAACAACAACCATAACAACCATAACAACAACAACCATAACAACCATAACAACAACAACCATAACAACAACAACAACCATAACAACCATAACAACAACAACCATAACAACAACAACCATAACAACCATAACAACAACAACCATAACAACCATAACAACAACAACCATAACAACAACAACCATAACAACCATAACAACAACAACAAGCCGAATTCGGAGCTTTAAGACGTAGAAAGAGAAACTGCAGAGTCACATTTTCCCTTCAGAACGACTGATCGTCCAAATCAGCTGAGACCAACTTCCTGCCAACGGATTAAATTGACCAATAGATTCATCAGCATCAACCAATCAACCAATCAGAGACGAGCACTCTGCCCCAGGGCCTTCCTATTGGACGAGGGATGGAGATGATGACGTGGAGATAATAACGATGATGTAATGATATCGTATCGGAAGGCGTCCCCCCCCCCCCCCCACTGGTTTGGAGCCCATTGGTAACTGAGGAGACGGCCGAGGACCAGCGGCCTGTTTTGGGGTCCAGAGCCTCAGCTTTAACATCCTCTCCTGTGTCGACACTTTCAGCTCCGCTGGTTCCCCTCAACGCTGGAGTAATGGAGGCTCTCTACACCTACCGGGGTCTGTGTGTGTGTGTGTGTGTGTGTGTGTCTGTGTATGTGCATCTGTGTGTGTGTGTGTGTGTGTGTGTGTGTGTGTGTGTGTGTGTGTGTGTGTAATTGACCTGTCAGCTTTTCCTGCCCAGTGTATTAGTCTTTCTATTAAAAGCTTCTCTAACACCCATCCACCTCCATCCCTCCCTCCATCATCCCTCCCTCACTATCCATCCATCCGTCTAATTAATACCATCCCTCCCTCCATCATCCCTTCTTCCATCATCCCTCCCTCCATCATCCCTTCTTCCATTATCTTTCCTCCTTCCATCCCTCCCTCCATCATCTCTTCCTCACTATTCATCCATCCATCCGTCTAATTAATACCATCCCTCCATCACTATCCATCCATCTGCCTACTTAATACCATCCTCCCTCCACCATCCCTCCTAACCCCTCTAAACTCAACACACATTACCATCCCTCCATCCTTCCATACTTCCTTCCTAATCCATCCATCGGGAACATGCCCCCCGCCAGGTGTGATGAAGAGTCGGACGCCGCGCGGTGAAAAAGGAAGTTAACACTTCTACTGAGTCGGATCTTCATCATCAACAGTTCTTTAAATGTCCCGTTAGACGTGAACCAGATCCCGTGACCTCACATGGGGGGCGCCGAGGCGAGACCAGAGGACGGGTCTCCCTTTCTTAGACACAATCTCCCCCATAAATATGAACATAAATACGATAATTATACGTCTCCATTAAAGTCCATAACATACAACCTCCTGTTGCTTTGGCAACCTTCATAATACAATGTTTCTCTGAATTATGAAATGAAATACCACACGTCAACAACAACGTTCCTTAGCAACCATAGAGTTGCCCCCCCTGGTGTCCTCGGGTCAAATCTGCCCCTTTAAAAAAAATATCTATATCTGAAATATGAGTTTCTTTTTAACCAAAATACCATAAAAATATACAGTAGAGGCCAAAAGTGTGATGCCTTCAGGGACACTCTACAATGCAAGTAGTCATGGAAACACACACACACACACACACACACACACACTTACCCAACATCAGCTCCATCCATCCATCTACCCCCTACCCCCCCCCCATCTGCTCCCCTCCTCTCTTTACATCCATCTACCCCCCCACCCCCCCCATCTGCTCCCCTCCTCTCTTTACATCCCCCTCGCTCTCAGACAGTCTTAAAAATGACCTTCCTCTCTCAGGAACTATCCAATCCCTCGTCCCACGGGGGCCACCGCTTCAGGTTTTAATTAACCCCCCCCCACCCCCACCACCACCCCCCCTTCTGCAGAGCTGCACCCAACGGGAGACATTTTCACCTTTGATGCCGCACACAATGGAAGGTGGAAGAAGAAAGGGACATTTCACCTTTTTAAAAATGAAATATATATATATATATATATATATTACAGTAACACTACTGTAATATATATATATATATATATATATATTACAGTAGTGTTACTGTAATATATATATATATATATATATATATATTACAGTAACACTACTATATATATATATATATATATATATATATATATATATTACAGTAGTGTTACTGTAATATATATGTAGTAGTCTGTCCACCAGAGGACGCTCTACAACGTCCCTGTTAGTGATGGCGTTGCATAGTCTGTCCACCAGAGGACGCTCTACAACGTCCCTGTTAGTGATGGCGTTGCATAGTCTGTCCACCAGAGGACGCTCTACAACGTCCCCGTTAGTGATGGCGTTGCATAGTCTGTCCACCAGAGGACGCTCTACAACGTCCCTGTTAGTGATGGCGTTGCATAGTCTGTCCACCAGAGGACGCTCTACAACGTCCCCGTTAGTGATGGCGTTGCATAGTCTGTCCACCAGAGGACGCTCTACAACGTCCCCGTTAGTGATGGCGTTGCATAGTCTGTCCACCAGAGGACGCTCTACAACGTCCCTGTTAGTGATGGCGTTGCATAGTCTGTCCACCAGAGGACGCTCTACAATGCTCCCTCAGTGTGAACCAATCACAACACAGGTGTCTCTTACCTGATTGGCCGGCCTGGCTGACAGCTGCTGTAGTCCCGCCCACCACGAGGAGGAGGAAGACGAGGGTGCAGATCAACGACGCCCTGCACAGAGACGGAGACACTGTTAATGTACTGGACGTTGACCCCCGACAGGACGCTGTATCAGCCAATCACAGTTCAGACACGGCAGACAAGCTGTCTCACAGCGTCAAATGGCAGATTTCAAAATAAAACACGACTCAGAAAGAAGCAGAGGATGTGATGGAGAGAGAGAGAGACAGACAGAAAGAGAGAGACAGAAAGAGAGAGCCATACAGAGACAGAGACAGACAGAGAGAGACAGAGAGAGAGAGACACAGAGACAGAGACAGAGAGAGAGACACACAGAGAGACACAGAGAGACACAGAGAGACACAGAGAGAGAGACATGAACAGATGGATGGAGACATAATGTGTCACAGCAGGTGATCAGGTAGAGCTACAGGATCCCAGGAGGGACATCCATCACACAGTAAGGGGTGTGTGTGTGTGTGTGTGTGTGTGTGTGTGTGTGTGTGTGTGTGTGTGTGTGTGTAATAAGCCTTAGAAATGGAGACCACAATAACCGAACCCCAGAGGATTCTGGGTAGTTTATTAATCATTTCCAGGAGTGTGTTTGCGTTGCACAAACAACACTCAGCACTTTCTGCTGGACTACAGGGACATAAATAAATAATAAATAAATATAAATAAATAAATAAAAATATATAAATAAATAATAAATAAATATAAAATAAATAAAAATAAGTAAATAAATAATAAATAAATAAAAATAAATATAAAATAAATAAAAATATATAAATAAAAATAAATATAAAATAAATATAAAATAAATAAAAAATAAAAAAATAATAAATAAATAAAAATAAATATAAAATAAATAAAAATATACAAATAAATAATAAATATAAAATAAATAAAAATATATAAATAAATAATAAATAAATATAAAATAAATAAAAAAACAAATTAATAATAAATAAATAAAAATAAAAATAAAATATATAAATAAATAATAAATAAATATAAATAAATATAAAATAAAAATATATATAAATAAAAAAAAAAAAAAATTTAAATAATGAAAATAAAAAAATAAATAAATAAAAATAATGAAAAATGAAAATAAAATAAAAAATATATAAATGAATAAAAATAAATAAAAATAAAATGAAAGATAAAAATAAAATAAAAAAATATAAATAAATAAATAAAAATTAAAAAAAATTAAAAATACTTAAAAATTAAAAATAAATAAAAAAAATAAATAAATAAAAGAATTATGAAAAATGTAAAAAAAAATTGAAAATATATAAAGAAATAAATAAATTAAATAAAAATAAAATATAAAAAAATAAAAATAATAAAAAATAAATAAAACAATTTAAAATATCCCATTTCAGCCGGATCATATTCACACGTTAATTTTAATAATAATTTCCAATCAGCAGCCATTCATCTTCATTAATTACACGCCTTGTTTTCTTTAAGGAGGATGGAGCGTCTACGGAGGCCCATGCGGGTCAAATCTGACCCCGTTCCAAAAGGTTTCTATATCAGAAATTTGGGTTTCTGTCAAACTAATATTAAAATAACATCGACGTTCCGCACGCGTTACATAACTCACCAGGTCTCTGGTCTCAGTGGATCTGGTTTTATTTCATTTATAGTGTTTTAAGACAAGAAAAAGATTTAAGAACACTGAAAAAGTGACAGAAATGTAGACAAAAAACAACAAAACGTCCCAAAAAACAAAGAAATAATCGACAAAAACGCCGTGAAAAGTGAGAAAGAACTTTGGGAAAAGTTGGAAAAACGTCAAAAAGTGACAAGAAATGTCGGAGAAAACGTCAAAAAACAGAAACATCCACAAAATGATGATGAGGATGATGATGATGATGAGGATGATGATGATGATGAGGATGATGAGGATGATGAAGGTGGTGATGATGAGGATGATGATGATGATGATGATGAAGGTGGACTGCAGTGTTCACTGCAGAGTCCCCAATCTGATGTAATTGACCATAATCTGATTATCAGACTGGATCGATGAGGACACTGACTCTGCTTAGCCCGGTCCGTCTGTGTGTGTGTGTGTGTGTGTGTGTGTGCGTGCGTGTGTGTGTGTGTGCGTGTGCGTGTCTCAAGATAAACTAACTTTGTACACTTTAATAGACGTTTTACAAATAGCTGGAGTCTTGAAAAATTCGGCTCATCAACTTTTACGCTCCTATCCACCGCGGTGTATTCGGTAATATTGGAACAGGCAAACATATGTACCCAAATTGTATTTCTGTTGGTTTGAGCGCGTGCTCGTGAAGTGTGTGCGTGCCGAATTGTAGGACACATAACAATGAAAAATGCCAATGTGTCGTGTGTGTCTCTGTCTGTATGTACAGGTTAGAAAAACAGACATAACATTAAATTGAGGGATTCTTGAATGAGATTCCGCACGCAGGAGTATAAGCGCGAGCGAACAGCAAACGCGAGACTATCTTTGGATAAAACGAGTGTAGATGTTCAGTCAAACGGGCAAATCTGTTAAATCAGAGCGACTGACAGTGAATGAACCCGCGGAGTGACCTCAAAGTGTCATTAAAAACACATAATAACTATAATAACATGGCGCATGCCATACTCCATAGAGAAAACACACAATTATAGAATAAGTCAATAGAAGGAGGGTTGACTTACATTGACAGCAGGTCTGGAAGGTCTGCTCGGTGTCTGCCGGGTCGAGAAGAATCAATCGGGGATATTCAGCTGTGCGTCCCGGCGGGCGGGCGGGCGGGCGGGGGTAGCAGAACTAGGCGCGGGGCGGGTCCGGATGGGAATGTGGGGGTACCCAGTGTCTTTCTGTGTGAGTGTGTGTGTGTGAGAGAGAGGTGTGACAGTGTCCTGCTGCTGACTCACACACACACTCACTCACTCTCTCACACACACACACACACACACACACACACATATATATACACACACATATATATACACACACACACACACACACACACACACACACAAAAACACATATATATACACACACACACACACACTCACTCACCTTCCGGTTAGCACCGCAGCCCCGGGAGCTCTGGTGATTAACGGCCCGTGTCAGGGCTCGGCCCCCGGCTGTAAATCTCCGGGAGTAACGGCGGAGCACCGGGACGGCCCCGGTGGTCCGGGACGGCTCGCCGGGGAGGATCCTGTATGTCCCCCCGTCTCGGGGCGATGGATGAGTAATGAGCCCCGAAATAAAGTCTCGTGGTAATATTTAAGTTATTAAAGGGAAGTGTTGCAATCAGCTGAGACGGGAACTCAAGCACGCGCGGAAATAAAGACGCAGCAGTGACGCTTTCTGGTTTTAATCTGCGTCAAAAGCGCAGAAAGCGATAAAAAGATAAATTACAGCAGTGTGTGTGTTTGTGTGTGTTTGTGTGTGTGTTTGTGTGTGTGTGTGTGTGTGTGTGTTTGTGTGTGTGTGTGTTCACGTGCATGTAGGAAGTAGAAGTTGCAGTGTATTCCGGTTGGCGCTCCTCCCCCCCGGACAGAGTTATGACATCGATCAGTGATTTCCTGATTACCCTCAAACGCCTCATATTTGTGCTGCAGGGTCTCGTCAGCGGAACTATCGCGAGGGTTCTAGTACGGGACATAAGTAATAAAACGTTTTAATAGTTTATTGATCCCCAGACGGGAAATTACAATATACACTTATTTATGGTAGAAAGCACTACACACACACACACACACACACACACACACACAGGCCTGAAACACACACACACACAGGCCTGAAACACACACACACACACACACACACACACACACAGACACACACAGACACACACACACACAGGGACAAACACACACACACACACACACACAGGCCTGAAACACACACACACACACACACACACACACACACACACAGACACACACAGACACACACACACACAGGCCTGAAACACACACACACACACACACACACACACACACACAGACACACACAGACACACACACACACAGGGACAAACACACACACACACACACACACACACAGGCCTGAAACACACACACACACACACACACACACACAGACACACACACACACAGGGACAAACACACACACACACACGCACATGCACAGGGACAAACACACACACACACAGACACACACACACACAGACACACACACAGGGACAAACACACACACACACACACAGACACACACACAGACACACACACACAGACACATACAGACACACACACACACAGGGACAATTCATGCACAAATGGAGAGATGTCGGGGGGGGCTGGACCAGCACCCTGAGTGGCTGATGGGGGGTTCGGTGCCCTCGGCAGTGCCCAGGAGGTGGACTGGCACCTCTCCAGCTACCAGCCCACCACCAGACTCTGGTCCGTACGGGCTCTCGAACCGGCGACCCTCCGGTCCCCAGCCCAGCGCTCCCATGTACCCCTGACTGCAGACCCGCAGACCTCAATGTGGGCGGAGTTAAACGTTTAACCCCGCCCCCTCAACGTTTAACCCCGCCCAGTCTCCAGCATTTGACCCGGTCATTTCATTGTAATATTAGAGTGAATTTAGCGGTAATCGGACAGCCTTTCGGACAGCCATTTTTCAATAATAATGGAAGTAAGTGTGACTTTTATAGATTCAAAAATAATTAAAAAAGCTGGTTATGTCTATTTTAATGTTTCTGCACAAGTTGAGCAGGCTGAGGTTCGGATTTGACGGCTAGCTCCCTTCTTTAACTGTCTATGCTAGCTCCAAGTAATGTGAAAGTGTGGAAATTATTTCCATTGAAGGACAATGCAATGTTACAGTCGCTCCAAGTAATCTGAATGTTATCTGAATCTGAATGTTACAGTCGGTGACTGACTCAGGACTAGCGCGGCTAGCGCGACCAGTGCAGGTGCTAGTGCTACTGACTCGCGTGTGGATGATAGCCTGTAGATCTGTCTTAAATGTAGATCTGTCTTCAGTGAATGAGCCCGCAACTCAACCAGTGTTCTTCTGCTTTAGCGAGTTTTATTGTGTATAACAGTAAGGTGTGTGAAGGCGATCTGTCGGATTGAATTGAAATGGATTAAAATAATCAATTTATAACGCTACAGAGCTGCAGGCTCGTTTCTATTTCAGCTGTTACTGTTGTCAAGTTGTTTTTTCCCTCGTGGTTTTCTCTTGTTATGGACAATGATGCTTTAGGGCTTGTTAATGTGATTTATTTCCTTTTGTAAAACATGTTTATAACATGAATTATTACACTAAAGTCACAGCTTGTCTCGGTAGGAAATAACTTCAGTCTTGTTTTACATGGCAGACGTTGTGTGTTGATTCAAGCTGTTGGGCAGTATGGTTGAAAACTTAAAACAATTAAACAGAATTGTGAAATATTCTGCCTCATGTTATGTACAGAACTAAACTATATTTTGGGGAATTATTAGATGGCTGACCACTGTTATAGTCTAAGCCTTAAGTCTATAGAGAAATGCGCTAGTGCAGCCATGTATGGTGTGTAATGGCAAAGCCCTCTTCTTCTTCTTTGGTCAGAACCAAGGAGAGCGATCGCCGATGGTCCGTTCTTTGCACCAAAACTTTCTACAATGCAACAACCTAATTAAGGTCCGTCCTTTACACTGAAACTGTTTACAATGCAACAACATATTTAAAGAGCATCAAGCTATTAAAATATCTAGTATGTAAGCACAGAAAGTATAACAGTATATTAGTCAGTCATTTGTTCTAGGTTTAACTTCATAACTTTTTAAATTAAGGCAATTTTTAAAGTGGTCTGGCTCATCCAAAACTGGACTGCTGTTATATTTAAACTAATGTACTAATATCAGATTGCATTCGGTGGTATATGCACTGTAATAAAACTATCCGATTACAGCAAAAACAATGAATGGATAGGCAGTATTTTGTGACTTTGTAATAATGTTTTTTTTTATGTATAGAGACACATTACAATCATACGTGGGGATGAACTCCCCAAATCCAGCAGCGACCTGACATGTCCGTTCTGCAGGTACAGGGCATCTTCCAAATGCCTAGTGGACTACCACATTAAGGGTCATGCCTCAGTCAGGCACAAAGGTATTACTTTTGAAATGTAGTTATTGAATACACTGTGATTAATTAATTACTGACATTTAAACACATTGCTCAGTAATGGTTACGAGTATCAGTAATAGTATGCAGCTGTATTGTGGGCCGTCTATCAGCAAATGAGGATTTTCAATAATATATAAAATTCAAATGTTATGTACTGTAATGGTGGACTGTATACAGATGGCACTGGACACCCAAGACAAAGACCAGCCATGTGCCAAGAGGCCTTGCAGCTCTCCATCAAAAGAGTTGGTTAGTGTAAAGGAGGTTTATTGCACTCAAACATGTTACACACTATTAAAACCTGCACAATCACTTATGCTTTTGTGTATCCATTAAGGACTGTGAAGTTACCATGGGCAAAGGTATTGGACTGGATGGTGATGCTTCCAAGAACCTTTTGGTCAGTAAAGTGCAAATGATAATGAAAAAATTACTTATTCTGAACATTAAACTGCACCTATTCATTTAGCATGTTTGAGAACAAGCCATTTATCAAAACTGAACAATTTAAATGCATTCATGACTGCATGTGGTTGATTTATTTCTGATTTCAACTTGGGTCTTGTAACCAGGTCAAGCACCCAATCCTGAATGATAGATATATATATATAATATTAATAACATAACTGTTGTCATTATGTTCATCATTAATATCATTTTAGTATTTCATTAACATTTTTACTGTTTTGCCTGCTTGTTTTAATTTAATGCTAGTTTGTTGTTCAATAATTTGTTGTTAAATAAAAAAAAATAACAATCTCATGATCCCTTTAATTTTGATAAATTCAAGCACCCAATTCTGAATGATCTTCAAACGGCAATGAGGTGGCTCAACAGCCACCAGACTTCACTCCGTGGGGAGGTGATGGAGCCTGCTGTTCTCCAAATGGACCCCGCAAGTCAAGTGAAGGCACTCCAGGACTTCCTAGAAGGAGAAGTGGATGACGGAAAGGAAAGGATGACTTTCTGATCACCTTTCAACACCAAGAGGACATGGAAATGTTTTTCAAACAAATGCCATGTTCCTAGAGAGGTCATGAGACACAGACCAATATGTTCAGTTTGCATTCTTCTTGGCTGTGGCAGTCTTCCTTTACTTAAATGAATCCCTCAAAGGGATAGAATGATTTTCTATGATTTTAATTCATGCTCAGTTTAAAAGAATATTCTGCTTTATTGTGCATTTTCATTGAATGAATGTGTTTTAGTTAATGCCTTTTATTTTAGAGATTGCTAATTTGGGCTTAATGCAATATGCTTTATGATTGCAGTTTATTTGCCTGCTTGTGTTTATAGAAATACACAGAATCCTTCTTCCTCTTACCTGGACAGTTTCAGTGGGATCTGTTGAAGTTTTGGAGATCATAATCAGCGGCTTCTACACAGCACAGTGCACCCACCCGTACTGAATATGTCAAGAAATTACTTTTTTATTTTTTTATACGCACTTCAAATATTATGCGACAGTTGCAGCGTAAATATGCACCTATCTTGATGTCAACAAATTAAGGTCAGTGGATTGTAATAAGATGTCTCATATTAACAAAGACATTTTGATGTTGACTGAGTTTTGTTTGGCACAAGAAGCATCACAAACTGCAAACAAGATGCCAGTCATCTCTGTTGTACTGTGGTGAATCTGAGCCAATCCTCTCAACTGGAAGCCTCACCAATTCACAGTGAATCAATCTGCATAGGAAGAGAACACTTCTATCTACATCACAGTTCTTGACAGGCACTACTCAATAATCCAAAATTGACCAACTAATCTCTCAGTAAACGACATAGACCATTGTATAAATTGAGATTCTATCAGGAAAATTTGTATAATTCACCAGATTTTGAGCAATTTTTGGGACAGAAGAGTCTATTTCAAAACCAAACACCCGGACTCATGTCAGTGTATTAATCAATCTGCAGATCAGTATCCAAGGTATTGCATCAGATCCCAAAATGTTTATTTTTTCCAGTTACAGTACCTGTTAAAGATGAATCTATGATTCTGTGTATATTGTTAATATGAAGATTGACCAAAACAATCTTACACCCTACAAAGTTTACGTTATCTTGGGGTACAACAATAGTACAATTTCCTTTTATTAGAAATAACCATAATACAGTACAGTTGGGACAGTTTTCAGACCAGCTGTAATGCAAGTGCCTCATTGGTTTTGTAAAATTATTGGGCTGTAATTATTGATGTATTCAGTGTTAAGCAGTTGTTAAAATGTTTTAGTTCATGTAAAAATAGCTTTAATGCTATACATTTGTGCTTTTTTTGATAAAGATATGAAATGTGTACTACTTTATTCAACCTTTACATCCTGTAAAGTTTAATGTGATGTGTTTTGTGTTGCTGTTATATAACTCAAAAATATTAAAAGAGCTTGTATATGTTAACATTTTAAGTGCCACATAATTATCTCAAGAGCAACAATAAATTTGAAACGTTTTGAGGTTATTAAAATAAATTATATGCATTATGTTAAAAGCTTTTTCCTCTCATATAGTTTGATCTGACGCTATAAATCAAACTACAGTACATGCAGAGTATTCTTATTATTGTTGTTGTATATATATGTTATTAAACCTATTTTCAGAATTATTGGTGTTATTCTATATATATATATATTATATAGTGTATATATATATATATATATACACACATATATATATTATATTATATAAAATATATGATATATATTATAGTCTCATGATCCTTTAATTTTGATAACATTAAGAAAGTATCAGGTTACATTTGATTATGATAAATACACATTAAAATATATTACTTTTTCATAATATAATGCATTATTAAGGTAATTTAATGTTTTGTGAAATGTGTCAATATTGTAATTCATAATTAGTAAAACCAAAGATTAAGTTCATTATGTTTAAATCGCTGCATTTCGCCACATCCATTAAAGTTTCTTGTCCCTCTTCGGACACCGTATTACATGAGTTGGAGACTGGGCGGGGTTAAACGTTGAGGGGGCGGGGTTAAACGTGTAACTCCGCCCACATTGAGGTCTGCGGGTCTGCAGTCAGGGGCTTCTCCAGCGCTCTGCATGTGTGATTCATACAGCTGAGAACCGGCTGCAGGGCCACGCTGCGGCCACCAGAGGGCGCTCATGGACCACCAGAATGAATGGAGGTCTATGGAGCTACCCCCCACCTCTCAGGATATAGATGGGGGGGCAGACATAGTATCCTGATCCATGTAATAACTGACCTTTAATAATAAAAACCTGCCTCTATGGGAATTTATCATAGGGGGGTGTATACTTATGCCCCCTGTATTTTAACATAGGGGGGTGTATACTTATGCCCCCTGTATTTTAACATAGGGGGTGTATACTTATGCCCCTGTATTTTAACATAGGGGGGTGTATACTTATGCCCCTGTATTTTAACATAGGGGGGTGTGTACTTATGCCCCTGTATTTTAACATAGGGGGGTGTATACTTATGCCCCTGTATTTTAACATAGGGGGGTGTATACTTATGCCCCTGTATTTTAACATAGGGGGGTGTATACTTATGCCCCTGTATTTTAACATAGGGGGGTGTATACTTATGCCCCTGTATTTTAACATCGGGGTGTATACTTATGCCCCTGTATTTTAACATAGGGGGTGTATACTTATGCCCCTGTATTTTAACATAGGGGGGTGTATACTTATGCCCCTGTATTTTAACATAGGGGGGTGTATACTTATGCCCCTGTATTTTAACATCGGGGTGTATACTTATGCCCCTGTATTTTAACATAGGGGTGTATACTTATGCCCCTGTATTTTAACATAGGGGGTGTATACTTATGCCCCTGTATTTTAACATAGGGGGTGTATACTTATGCCCCTGTATTTTAACATAGGGGGTGTATACTTATGCCCCTGTATTTTAACATAGGGGTGTATACCCATGCCCCTGTATTTTAACATAGGGGGTGTATACTTATGCCCCTGTATTTTAACATAGGGGGTGTATACTTATGCCCCTGTATTTTAACATAGGGGGTGTATACTTATGCCCCTGTATTTTAACATAGGGGTTGTATACTTATGCCCCTGTATTTTAACATAGGGGTGTATACTTATGCCCCTGTATTTTAACATAGGGGTTGTATACTTATGCCCCTGTATTTTAACATAGGGGTGTATACTTATGCCCCTGTATTTTAACATAGGGGTGTATACTTATGCCCCTGTATTTTAACATAGGGGGTGTATACTTATGCCCCTGTATTTTAACATAGGGGGTGTATACTTATACCCCTGTATTTTAACATAGGGGTGTATACTTATGCCCCTGTATTTTAACATAGGGGTGTATACTTATGCCCCTGTATTTTAACATAGGGGGTGTATACTTATGCCCTGTATTTTAACATAGGGGTGTATACTTATGCCCCTGTATTTTAACATAGGGGTGTATACGTATGTCCCTGTATTTTAACATAGGGCGGTGTATACTTATGCCCCTGTATTTTAACATAGGGGGGTGTATACTTATGCCCCTGTATTTTAACATAGGGGGGTGTATACTTATGCCCCTGTATTTTAACATAGGGGGGTGTATACTTATGCCCCTGTATTTTAACATAGGGGGGTGTATACTTATGCCCCTGTATTTTAACATAGGGGGGTGTATACTTATGCCCCTGTATTTTAACATAGGGGGTGTATACTTATGCCCCTGTATTTTAACATAGGGGTGTATACTTATGCCCCTGTATTTTAACATAGGGGGTGTATACTTATACCCCTGTATTTTAACATAGGGGTGTATACTTATGCCCCTGTATTTTAACATAGGGGGTGTATACTTATGCCCCTGTATTTTAACATAGGGGGGTGTTTACTTATGCCCCTGTATTTTAACATAGGGGGGTGTATACTTATGCCCCTGTATTTTAACATAGGGGGGTGTATACTTATGCCCCTGTATTTTAACATAGGGGTGTATATACCATGCCCCTGTATTTTAACATAGGGGGTGTATACTTATGCCCCTGTATTTTAACATAGGGGGTGTATACTTATGCCCCTGTATTTTAACATAGGGGTGTATACTTATGCCCCTGTATTTTAACATAGGGGTGTATACTTATGCCCCTGTATTTTAACATAGGGGGTGTATACTTATGCCCCTGTATTTTAACATAGGGGTGTATACTTATGCCCCTGTATTTTAACATAGGGGTGTATACTTATGCCCCTGTATTTTAACATAGGGGGTGTATACTTATGCCCCTGTATTTTAACATAGGGGGTGTATACTTATGCCCCTGTATTTTAACATAGGGGGTGTATACTTATGCCCCTGTATTTTAACATAGGGGGTGTATACTTATGCCCCTGTATTTTAACATAGGGGTGTATACTTATGCCCCTGTATTTTAACATAGGGGGTGTATACTTATGCCCCTGTATTTTAACATAGGGGTGTATACTTATGCCCCTGTATTTTAACATAGGGGGTGTATACTTATGCCCCTGTATTTTAACATAGGGGGTGTATACTTATGCCCCTGTATTTTAACATAGGGGTGTATACTTATGCCCCTGTATTTTAACATAGGGGTGTATACTTATGCCCCTGTATTTTAACATAGGGGGTGTATACTTATGCCCCTGTATTTTAACATAGGGGTGTATACTTATGCCCCTGCATTTTAACATAGGGGGTGTATACTTATGCCCCTGTATTTTAACATAGGGGTGTATACTTATGCCCCTGTATTTTAACATAGGGGGTGTTTACTTATGCCCCTGTATTTTAACATAGGGGTGTATACTTATGCCCCTGTATTTTAACATAGGGGTGTTTACTTATGCCCCTGTATTTTAACATAGGGGGTGTATACTTATGCCCCTGTATTTTAACATAGGGGGGTGTATACTTATGCCCCTGTATTTTAACATAGGGGGGTGTATACTTATGCCCCTGTATTTTAACATAGGGGGTGTATACTTATGCCCCTGTATTTTAACATAGGGGGTGTGTACTTATGCCCCTGTATTTTAACATAGGGGGTGTATACTTATGCCCCTGTATTTTAACATAGGGGGGTGTATACTTATGCCCCTGTATTTTAACATAGGGGGGTGTATACTTATGCCCCTGTATTTTAACATAGGGGTGTATACTTATGCCCCTGTATTTTAACATAGGGGGTGTATACTTATGCCCCTGTATTTTAACATAGGGGGTGTATACTTATGCCCCTGTATTTTAACATAGGGCGTGTATACTTATGCCCCTGTATTTTAACATAGGGGGTGTATACTTATGCCCCTGTATTTTAACATAGGGGTGTATACTTATGTCCCTGTATTTTAACATAGGGGGTGTATACTTATGCCCTGTATTTTAACATAGGGGGTGTATACTTATGCCCCTGTATTTTAACATAGGGGGTGTTTACTTATGCCCTGTATTTTAACATAGGGGGTGTATACTTATGCCCCTGTATTTTAACATAGGGGGGTGTATACTTATGCCCCTGTATTTTAACATAGGGGGTGTATACTTATGCCCCTGTATTTTAACATAGGGGGTGTATACTTATGCCCCTGTATTTTAACATAGGGGTGTATACTTATGCCCCTGTATTTTAACATAGGGGGGTGTGTACTTATGCCCCTGTATTTTAACATAGGGGGGTGTATACTTATGCCCCTGTATTTTAACATAGGGGGGTGTATACTTATGCCCCTGTATTTTAACATAGGGGGTGTGTACTTATGCCCCCTGTATTTTAACATAGGGGGGTGTATACTTATGCCCCTGTATTTTAACATAGGGGGTGTATACTTATGCCCCTGTATTTGTTTTTCCAGGTCCGTCTCTGTGTCGCTCGCTCGTACGCTGTTGCCCCTGGTTACCGATGGTGTAGGTATGCCCCCATCATGTCCTCATTCTCAATCTCCACAGTTGTGTCGTCTGTTATGGTCCATACTACACATCAGGCTGCCATAGGGCTTTTAATGTGAAGGAGCATTTAATGTGAAGAAGCTTTAGGCCTTTTATTGTGAAGAAGCTTTAGCACTTTTAATATGAAGGAGCTTTTACTGTGAAGGAGCTTTTAATGTGAAGGAGCTTTAGCACTTTTGATATGAAGGAGCTTTTACTGTGAAGGAGCTTTTAATGTGAAGGAGCTTTAGCACTTTTGATATGAAGGAGCTTTTACTGTGAAGGAGCTTTTAATGTGAAGGAGCTTTATAGCTTTTATTGTGAAGGTGCTTTAGAGTTTATAATGTGAAGGAGATCTTACTGGTAAAGTGGTTTGGGGCTTTTATTGTGAAGGAGCTTTAAATGTGAAGGAGCTTTTCCTGTCAATAAGCTTTAATAGGACTTTTATTGTGAAGGTACTTTTACCATGAAGGAGCTTTTACTGTGAAGGAGGTTTGGGGCTTTTACTGTAAAGGAGCTGAAATTAGAAGGAGCTTTAGGGCTTTTAATGTGAAGGATTGTTAGGGCTTTTATTGTGAAGGAGGTTGTCCTGCTTTTTTACAATAAAAACCCTAAAGCTCCTTCACAGTAAAACCTCCTTCACAATAAAAGCCCTACATCTCCTTCACAATAAACCACAACAACAACAACGGAAGCTTAAAAATACACAATTTCTGAACGCTGAAAAAGTGACAAAAAACGGAAAAACAGCGACAAAAATATAAAAAAACTGAAAAAAATATCGAAAATTTTTTTTCAAAATAAAGTGACAAAAACGTAGAAAAAACCAGACTAATCTTTTTTTTTAACGACAAAAACGTGAAAATAAAGCGACAAAAACGGAGAAAAAAAACACCGACAATTTTTTTTAAACGAAAAAACGTTAAAATAAAACGACAAAAACTTTTTTTTAAAAGCGTCAAAAATGTTACAAATTTGCGACAAAAATATCGTAAAAAATAGCGTCAAAAACGTAGAAAAACAGACAAAAACTTTTAAATAAAACAGAAAAAAATGTAGAAATAAAGCAACAAAAACATTGTCATTTTTTTTTAAACATGCCACCCCCCCCCTTCACTCCCCCCCCCTCTACCCCCCATAGAGACACCACTGAAGAAGAACAGAAAGCGGACACTGAAGCTGGTTTCAGTTCTTTTTATTGTTTATGTCTCGTGTCCCGCTGCGTCTCTGCGGCGGCCGGCGTTTCTTCTTCTACTACAGGACGCGCTGCACACAGGTGAGTCAGCACAGGTGAGTCAGCACAGGTGAGTCAGCACAGGTGAGTCAGCACAGGTGAGTCAGCAGAACACAGAGCCTCTGGCGCGCCGTGATGACATCATCCCACTGCGCCGAGTCCCGGAGAGTTTTGGATGAAGTTGCAGAATTCAGCGGCTCAAAGTAACGAAAGTAACTAGTAACTAGAGTAACTAGTAACTAGAGTAACTAGTAACTAGAGTAACTAGTAACTAGTAACTAAAGTAACTAAAGTAGAAAGTAACATGAAAAGAAAAAGCTCAAAGTAAAGTACAAGTACCTCAACATCTGGACTGAAGTACTGCAGTAATGGAGTAAATGTACTTAGTTACTTTCCAGCTGGTAATAAAACCTCAGACTCGTTCTCTCTTCACACTGCAGCGCGTCCTTTCTTCCTACGCTCCGACGCTGCCTTCAGGCGACACTGGGATTATCAGAAAACACAGTACACGCTCCGACGCTGCCTTCAGGCGACACTGGGATTATCAGAAAACACAGTACACGCTTCGACGCTGCCTTCAGGCGACACTGGGTTTATCAGAAAACACAGTACACGCTCCAACGCTGCCTTCAGGCGACACTGGGTCTATCAGAAAACACAGTACACGCTCCGACGCTGCCTTCAGGCGACACTAGGTTTATCAGAAAACACAGCACACGCTCCGACGCTGCCTTCAGGCGACACTGGGATTATCAGAAAACACAGTTCACGCTCCGACGGTGCCTTCAGGCGACATTGGGATTATCAGAAAACACAGAACACGCTCCGACGGTGCCTTCAGGCGACACTGGGTTTATCAGAAAACACAGTACACGCTCCGACGCTGCCTTCAGGCGACACTGGGATTATCAGAAAACACAGCACACGCTCCGACGGTGCCTTCAGGCGACACTGGGATTATCAGAAAACACAGAACACGCTCCGACGGTGCCTTCAGGCGACACTGGGATTATCAGAAAACACAGAACACGCTCCGACGGTGCCTTCAGGCGACACTGGGTTTATCAGAAAACACAGTACACGCTCCGACGCTGCCTTCAGGCGACACTGGGATTATCAGAAAACACAGCACACGCTCCGACGGTGCCTTCAGGCGACACTGGGATTATCAGAAAACACAGTACACGCTCCGACGGTGCCTTCAGGCGACACTGGGTCTATCAGAAAACACAGTTCACGCTCCGACGCTGCCTTCAGGCGACACTGGGTCTATCAGAAAACACAGTACACGCTCCGACGCTGCCTTCAGGCGACACTGGGTCTATCAGAAAACACAGTACACGCTCCGACGGTGCCTTCAGGCGACACTGGGTTTATCAGAAAACACAGAACACAGCATCGTCATGCAGAAAAAAATTATTTTTACATGATTTCCTGACAGGACTTGAAGGCAGCGCAGTAGTTTTTCAAAGCGGTTCTGTTGAATCTGAATAAAATAATAAATTATATTGAAACATTTTGATAAGAAGGTGATCTCTTCTGAGTGATTTTAGGACTGGGATTTCAACGTGATTTCATTGTCAACGTGATTTCATTGTCAACGTGATTTCATTGTCAACGTGATTTCATTCTCACCTTTAAAAACAATGTTTTCCAATGAAACGCTGTCAGTGTGCCGAGGGACTTTTTTCTCACCTTTGCGTCTGTATTTTTACGTGATTTTCTGCCGGGACGTGAACGTGATTTCGGGCCGCGTGAACGTGATTTCGGGCCGCGTGAACGTGATTTCGGGCTGCGTGAACGTGATTTCGGGCCGCGGCTGAGCGGAGACAGAGAGGACGCTCCGTTACAACGTACAACACGTTAACCGTTACAATCCCAAAAAACCCAAACTGGAAGACTTTCTCAGAGGCAGTACGGTGGATTGTGATTGGTTCCATCCATCCTTCCATCCATCCATCCTTCCTTCCATCCTTCCTTCCATCCATCCATCCATCCTTCCATCCATCCATCCATCCGTCCATCCATCCATCCTTCCATCCATCCATCCGTCCATCCATCCATCCTTCCTTCCATCCTTCCTTCAATCCATCCGTCCATCCATCCATCCTTCCTTCCATCCATCAGTCCATCCATCCATCCTTCCATCCATCCATCAGTCCATCCATCCATCCTTCCATCCATCCATCCTTCCATCCATCCATCCGTCCATCCATCAGTCCATCCATCCTTCCATCCATCCATCCGTCCATCCATCCATCCTTCCATCCTTCCATCCATCCATCCTTCCATCCATCAGTCCATCCATCCATCCTTCCATCCATCCATCAGTCCATCCATCCATCCTTCCATCCATCCATCCTTCCAGCCATCCATCCATCAGTCCATCCATCCATCCATCCATCCTTCCAGCCATCCATCCATCAGTCCATCCATCCATCAGTCCATCCATCCATCCTTCCATCCATCCATCCATCCTTCCATCCATCCATCCATCCATCCATCAGTCCATCCATCCATCCTTCCATCCATCCATCAGTCCATCCATCCATCCATCCTTCCATCCATCCATCCGTCCATCCATCAGTCCATCCATCCTTTCATCCATCCGTCCATCCATCCATCCTTCCATCCATCCATCCATCAGTCCATCAGTCCATCCATCCATCAGTCCATCCATCCATCCTCCCATCCATCCATCCTTCCATCCATCCATCCATCAGTCCATCCATCCATCAGTCCATCCTCCCATCCATCCATCCTTCCAGCCATCCATCCATCAGTCCATCCTTCCATCCATCCATCCTTCCATCCATCCATCCTTCCATCCATCCATCAGTCCATCCATCCATCCATCAGTCCATCCATCCATCAGTCCATCCTTCCATCCATATATCCTTCCATCCATCCATCCTTCAGCCATTCATCCATCCATCCATCCGTTCATCCATCCATCCTTCCATCCATCCATCCATCTTTCATCCATCCATCCATACATCCATCCATTTGTCCTTCCATCCATCCATCCATATATCCATCCATCCATCCTTCATCCATCCATTTGTCCTTCCATCCGTTCATCCGTCCATCCTTCCATCCATCCATCCTTCATCCATCCATCCATCCATCCTTCATCCATCCATCCATCCTTCATCCATCCATCCATCATCCATCCTTCCATCCTTCATCCATCCATCCATCCATCCTTCATCCATCCATCCTTCATCCATCCATCCATCCATCCATCCTTCATCCATCCATCCATCATCCATCCATCCATCCATCCGTGTGTGTCAGTTTCTTCTTTCCCTAAACTTGCGTGTGACGTTTCCTAAACCCAGCTGTAGCCTCGCGATAACACGCCATGATGTCATACTGATGATGTCATACTGCTGATGTCATACTGATGATGTCATACTGATGATGTCATACTGATGATGTCATACACGCAGATAGCTCAAAATGCGTCCAGATAACTCGCCACGTGGCGTTAGAGAGAAGCGCGTGACTCTAAGCGAAGTCATGATGTCGTGATCATACATATGATGTCATGTTGGCACAGTAGCCAATGAGAGCCTCCCTCTGTACCCCCCCCCCGTGAGTTTAACATCGGCGCATGCATCGCAGAAAGTATGAACGATTATTTATTTGTCAACATGCAAATATTTTAGTGTTTTTAAATGCGTGTGACGTAAAAAACGATTTAAAAACGTACAAGCGTCTGTGACGGGTTTTTAACGTCCTTTTATTCTGAAGGGTTCTTTTATTTTGGCGGTGTTCCTGCGTCGGCTGATAAGAGGCGACCGAGTTTCCCAAAAAAAAAAGGAGGAGGTGTTATTAATAATTATTAATGATTATTAATTAATCATTAATAACTATACATCCTCTCCTCAATAATAGTTGGTTTTATTTTGTTAAATTATTAAATTAAAATGTAATTATTTACAGATTTTTCTGGGGAAAAAACCAACGATGGCACAAATGATCCTCCGTACGTTATTATTAATATTATTATTATTAATATTATTATTATTATTATTATTATCATCATCGATACGACTGGGAAGGCAGTGATGGGACGTTTTTACACAGCTGTGGGAAACAGGAAGTAGAGTTTTGGAATTTTTGGGAAACCCGGTGAGTGACGTCTGAGAGGAGAGGCGGGTCGGACAGTTGGGCAGTGAACTGCTCGTCTCAGCGCCTGAACGCCTCATTATCTATATATATCTATACATATATATAGATATATAGATAATGAGGCGTTCAGGTATATATATATATATATATATATATATATATATATATATATATATATATATATATATATATATATACCTGAACGCCTCATTATCTATATATCTCTCTCTATATATATTTATATATCTTCGTCCCGTCTCTGGGCGTTGAGACGATGTCGGAGGGAAACTGTTTTCGGGGCAGTGCGACGCAGGGCAGTGTTTCTACATGTCACTATATCCTCCCGTCAGCCGACACCTGAACGCAACACCTGAACACCTGAACGCAACACCTGAACGCAACACGGGCCGGGAGAGGACGCTGATGATGCTCCACACTCAGTCTGTCTGAGTCCATTAGTCGAATAATTGGATGTTTGGACTTAGTCGTCTACGATAAAGACACTAACGACTAAAAGTAGAAGCAAAGAGACTAAAGTAGACGTAAAGAGACTAAAGTAGACGTAAAGAGACTAAAGTAGACGTAAAGAGACTAAAGTAGACGTAGAGAAACTAAAGTAGACGTAGAGAGACTAAAGTAGACGTAAAGAGACTAAAGTAGACGTAAAGAGACTAAAGTAGACGTAAAGAGACTAAAGTAGACGTAAAGAGACTAAAGTAGACGTAAAGAGACTAAAGTAGACGTAGAGAAACTAAAGTAGACGTAGAGAGACTAAAGTAGACGTAAAGAGACTAAAGTAGACGTAAAGAGACTAAAGTAGACGTAAAGAGACTAAAGTAGACGTAAAGAGACTAAAGTAGAAGCAGAGAGACTAAAGTAGACGTAAAGAGACTAAAGTAGACGTAAAGAGACTAAAGTAGACGTAGAGAGACTAAAGTAGACGTAGAGAAACTAAAGTAGACGTAGAGAGACTAAAGTAGACGCAAAGAGACTAAAGTAGACGTAAAGAGACTAAAGTAGAAGCAGAGAGACTAAAGTAGATGTAAAGAGACTAAAGTAGAAGCAGAGAGACTAAAGTAGACGTAGAGAGACTAAAGTAGACGCAAAGAGACTAAAGTAGACGTAAAGAGACTAAAGTAGAAGCAGAGAGACTAAAGTAGACGTAAAGAGACTAAAGTAGACGTAAAGAGACTAAAGTAGACGTAAAGAGACTAAAGTAGAAGCAGAGAGACTAAAGTAGACGTAAAGAGACTAAAGTAGACGTAAAGAGACTAAAGTAGATGTACAGAGACTAAAGTAGACGCAAAGAGACTAAAGTAGACGTAAAGAGACTAAAGTAGAAGCAGAGAGACTAAAGTAGACGTAAAGAGACTAAAGTAGACGCAAAGAGACTAAAGTAGATGCAAAGAGACTAAAGTAGACGTAAAGAGACTAAAGTAGACGTAAAGAGACTAAAGTAGACGTAAAGAGACTAAAGTAGACGTAAAGAGACTAAAGTAGAAGCAGAGAGACTAAAGTAGACGTAAAGAGACTAAAGTAGACGTAAAGAGACTAAAGAGACTAAAGAAGGCGTAAAGAGACTAAAGTAGACGTAAAGAGACTAAAGAGACTAAAGTAGACGTAAAGAGACTAAAGTAGATGTAAAGAGACTAAAGTAGACGTAAACAGACTAAAGTAGACGTAAAGAGACTAAAGTAGAAGTAAAGAGACTAAAGTAGACGTAAAGAGACTAAAGTAGACGTAAAGAGACTAAAGTAGACGTAAAGAGACTAAAGTAGATGTAAAGAGACTAAAGTAGACATAAAGAGACTATAGTAGACGTAAAGAGACTAAAGTAGATGTAAAGAGACTAAAGAGACTAAAGAAGGCGTAAAGAGACTAAAGTAGACGTAAAGAGACTAAAGTAGACGTAAAGAGACTACAGAGACTAAAGTAGACGTAAAGAGACTAAAGTAGACGTAAAGAGACTAAAGTAGACGTAGAGAGACTAAAGTAGACGTAAAGAGACTAAAGTAGACGCAAAGAGACTAAAGAGACTAAAGAAGACGTAAAGAGACTAAAGTAGACGTAAAGAGACTAAAGTAGACGTAAAGAGACTAAAGAGACTAAAGAAGACGTAAAGAGACTAAAGAGACTAAAGAAGACGTAAAGAGACTAAAGAGACTAAAGTAGACGTAAAGAGACTAAAGTAGACGTAAAGAGACTAAAGAAGACGTAAAGAGACTAAAGTAGACGTAAAGAGACTAAAGAGACTAAAGAAGACGTAAAGAGACTAAAGAGACTAAAGAAGACGTAAAGAGACTAAAGAGACTAAAGAAGACGTAAAGAGACTAAAGTAGACGTAAAGAGACTAGAGACCAAAAGAAGACGTAAAGAGACTAAAGAGACTAAAGAAGACGTAAAGAGACTAAAGAGACTAAAGTAGACGTAAAGAGACTAAAGTAGACGTAAAGAGACTAAAGAAGACGTAGAGAGACTAAAGTAGACGTAGAGAGACTAAAGTAGACGTAAAGAGACTAAAGTAGACGTAAAGAGACTAAAGTAGACATAAAGAGACTAAAGAGACTAAAGAAGACGTAAAGAGACTAAAGAAGACGTAAAGAGACTAAAGAGACTAAAGAAGACGTAAAGAGACTAAAGAGACTAAAGAAGACGTAAAGAGACTAAAGAGACTAAAGAAGACGTAAAGAGACTAAAGTAGACGTAAAGAGACTAGAGACTAAAGAAGACGTAAAGAGACTAAAGAGACTAAAGAAGACGTAAAGAGACTAAAGAGACTAAAGTAGACGTAAAGAGACTAAAGTAGACGTAAAGAGACTAAAGAAGACGTAGAGAGACTAAAGTAGACGTAAAGAGACTAAAGTAGACGTAGAAAGACTAAAGTAAACGCAGAGAGAGTTTTGGTCTTTAGAAACGTTTCTACGTCTCTACGAATACGTCCTGAAACTCTCACGCACAGCATCAGCGTCCTCTCCGGCTGCGAGAAGCAGAAAACCTCTCGATTCCCAGGTTTCCTCAACGCACCACGAGCAAAAAGCTCCAGGCTGCACGTTAAATATGTTTAATACATGTTTATATATAGAGATATAATGCGTGTGAATGCAGGCGATCTGGGTTGTTAAAAATAACAACCTGAGTGAAAATAAATGTAATATTTGATTTGTGTCGAGATTTTAAGGGTTGTTGATTCCAAAAAAACAGGAATCAAGCAGGAAGTAATGATCAGGGCCGCACAGAGTACACAGAGTACACAGAGTACGCAGAAATCTGCAGAAATCTGTAGAAATCTGTAGAAATCTGCAGAAATCTGCGGATTTCTACAGAACCCAAAAACTCAGAAAAACAGCAGATTTTCCACAAATTCAAAAAGAAATTCAGAGTACACGTCAGAATACTCAGAGTACACGTCAGAATACTCAGAGTACACATCAGAATACTCAGAGTACACATCAGAATACTCAGAGTACACATCAGAATACTCAGAGTACACGTCAGAATACTCAGAGCACGTCAGAATACTCAGAGTACACGTCAGAATACTCAGAGTACACGTCAGAATACTCAGAGTACACGTCAGAGTACATGTCAGAATACTCAGAGTACACATCAGAATACTCAGAGTACACATCAGAATACTCAGAGTACACATCAGAATACTCAGAGTACACGTCAGAATACTCAGAGCACGTCAGAATACTCAGAGTACACGTCAGAATACTCAGAGTACACGTCAGAGTACATGTCAGAATACTCAGAGTACACGTCGGAATACTCAGAGTACACGTCAGAGTACATGTCAGAATACTCAGAGTACACATCAGAATACTCAGAGTACACGTATGGTACATGTTGCCCTGACCTGTAATGTTAACACATTTCCATCCAAAGCAGCAAAACACTCCGATATATTCGGCAGATTTTCATCATTTTCGCAGCTGTTTTAACAAAAAAATGTAAAAAAAAATCCACAGATTCTGTAAAAATGACATCACGGTGAAATAATAATATAATTAATAATATAATTAATCTCAGAAACACTTTAATAACCAGCCATCAACAAAAAGAACCAATCACGAAGCTGCTGCAATACTACAGACTAGAGCCCGTCCGATATATCGGCCGATAATAATCACGCATTTCCCGATTGATCGTATCGGCATCTATAATGCCCGGGTTTTTTTAATTAAAAATTTTCTCTTAATATTCATTCATCAGAATCACTTATAATGACATAAATGAGTCTGATGAATTAATATTTAAAAAATAAAAACGGACGGTCCAGCGTTGTTGTTGTTGCATCGTCTGTCCACCAGAGGGCGCTGGACAGCGTCCCCGTTGGCCACGCTGGGTCATATCTTAACCCTCATGTTGTCCTCGGCTCAGATTTGACCCGTTTTCAGTTTTTTCATCACGTAAAATGGAGCGTCAAAATAATCTGAAAATGTCAACAGTAGAAATATCAAATAACTTCGGAAAAAACATCCAAAAAAAGCTCCCACGACATTAAAAAAAGTCACAAAAATGTCGGAAAATGCGATGACTTTTTTCATGGTTGACGGGAAGACAACACGAGGGTTAAGTTTGTATTTTTCTACATTTCAGAACTTTAATATATTTTGATGTTCTGTTGTGAAAATAAAAGAAATTATAATTATATTATTTCAATGAGAACTCATAAATTTCTACAAATGACTAATGTTAGGAAATCTGTGTTTTGTAACGCGTTTCTGGATTTTGTTGCTTTAAATATATATCGGCCGATATATCGGCATATCGGATTTTTAAATCACCAAATATTGGTATCGGCCTTAAAATCCTCCATCGGTCGGACTCTGCTACAGACGCCGTGTCCGCCGTTTGTTTTTAAAGTGAACCAATCACCAGTTGTTGTGACTGCGACTGCTTCGAGTCCGCAAAACATACAACCGTGTTTCTAAAACACGGAGGCCGTGTGCACGTCGGAGGCCGTGTGCACGTCGGACGCCGTGTGCACATCGGACGCCGTGTGCACGTCGGAGGCCGTGTGCACGTCGGAGGCCGTGTGCACGTCGGAGTACATGTTGCGATACTCACGAACACAGTCACATCGTCGGCATACAGTCGGATCAGAAAAACTGTTTCTAAGTCGGAAACTGCGTGTGAACGCCTCGGAAAGCTGGGACAACGACTCGGAAACTCGGGGAAGACTTGCTGACTCATGAGAGTCAACACGGCGGCAAAACCACCGACTTTATGCTCAAATATCGTCTGTAATCTGGTTATTTATTTAATTTAATATATTTATTGATCCCCGCAGAGGAAATTACACACTGAGTACACTTTATGTTAGTAATCACACACATGCTCAGTTCATTCATGCACTAATGGAGAGATGTCAGAGTGGGGGGGGGGCTGCCAGCTGGACCAGCACCCTGGGCGGTTGGGGGTACGGTGCCTTGCTCAAGAGCACCTGGCAGTGCCCAGGAAGTGAAGTGGCATCTCTCCAACCACCAATCCACACTCCATACTGTGGTCCGCATGGGGACTTGAACCAGTGAGCCTCCGGTTCCCAACCCATCTCCCTACGGACTGAGCTACTGCCCCCCCCCCGGTCCATAAAGAGGGACGTAGACGGGCTAGAGGAGCTGGGGGGGGGGGGTTGGGGGGGTCAAACACCTCGGAAAAACAAGTTTCTGAGTTGGAAAATGCGTGTGAACGCCTCGGAAGAACAACAAGTCAGAGACTCGGGAAAGACTTTCTGACTTATAGGACGCCATGTGTGTTAACCATAGACTGTTAATGTCCAGGGGGGGGGGGGACTCCTTAAAGCTGCATTATAGCTGATCTCCTGCAGGGGGACTCCTTAAAGCTTCATTATATCTGATCTCCTGCAGGGGGACTCCTTAAAGCTTCATTATATCTGATCTCCTGCGGGGGACTCCTTAAAGCTGCATTATATCTGATCTCCTGCAGGGGGACTCCTTAAAGCTGCATTATAGCTGATCTCCTGCAGGGGGACTCCTTAAAGCTGCATTATATCTGATCTCCTGCGGGGGACTCCTTAAAGCTGCATTATATCTGATCTCCTGCAGGGGGGGGGGGGGCTCCTTAAAGCTGCATTATATCTGATCTCCTGCAGGGGGACTCCTTAAAGCTGCATTATATCTGATCTCCAGCAGGGGGACTCCTTAAAGCTGCATTATATCTGATCTCCTGCAGGGGGGGGACTTCAGATCCAGTATTAGGGACCACTAAGGTCTATATAAAGCATCCTACGGGCACCATGTCATGGGACCTTTAAATTCA
>JABXJD010000549.1:65000-67500 GCA_013375575.1 Percina caprodes | reverse complement strand
GTCTGGTGGAGATATGCTGCTCTATACACGCTAAAAGTAGTGATTATTTACATGGAGTCTGGTGGAGATATGCTGCTCTATACACGCTAAAAGTAGTGATTATTTACATGGAGTCTGGTGGAAAAACTGAGAGAAAAGAGAGAGAGATGGAGGGATGAGGTGATTTAATCCTCGGGGACAGAGAGTGTGGGAGAGTGTGGGAGAGGAGGAAGAGGAGGGAGAGGATGGAGAAGAGGATGAAGAGAAAGGAGAGAAGAGGATGAAGACGACAAAGAGGAGGCAGAGGCCTGAGGCGATGGCTGCTGTTAATCCTCCTTTATTCAACTCAGAAACACAGATGATCTGAGAGAGCGTGGGAGGGAGAGGGGAGAGAGGGGGGAGGGAGAGAGAGAGAGAGAGGGAGGGAGAGAGAGAGAGAGAGAGAGAGAAAGGGGAGGGAGAGAGAGAGAAAGAGAGAGAGAAAGAGAGAGAAAGAGGGGGGATCCAAAACATCTCCTCCTCTTCTTCTGTTCCTCTTTTTTCTGCTGGTCTCCAAACCGAAATGATTTAAAGAAGCAGCGTCTGATCTCTGAACTACAGGGTGACAATATGTCTGCAGGTACTAAATGTTACCTAGGTAACATGTATTACCTGTAACCTAGGTTACAGGTAATACGTGTTACCTAGGTTACAGGTAATACGTGTTACCTAGGTTACAGGTAATACGTGTTACCCAGGTTACAGGTAATGCGTGTTACCCAGGTTACAGGTAATGCGTGTTACCCAGGTTACAGGCAATGTGTGTTACCCAGGTTACAGGTAATGCGTGTTACCTAGGTTACAGGCAATGCGTGTTACCCAGGTTACAGGCAATGTGTGTTACCCAGGTTACAGGTAATGCGTGTTACCTTGGTTACAGGTAATGCATGTTACCCAGGTTACAGGTAATGCGTGTTACCTAGGTTACAGGTAATGCGTGTTACCTAGGTTACAGGTAATGCGTGTTACCCAGGTTACAGGTAATGCGTGTTACCTAGGTTACAGGTAATGCGTGTTACCTTGGCCTGCGGGACGGGTTTCGGGAGTCTTTCTGTCGGGATTTTGAAGGACACATTTTTCTTTTTTTGTCTGTGGGGGGGGGCAGTCATGTGATCGGGACATGACGGGAGTATTTTTGTGGGCTTGGGATGGGAGCGAGACCTGATTTCCGTGTCCCCCTTTAATCTGAACGTATCTCTTTCCCCCATAATGCATCGGTGGCAGAGACTCACTGTAGTCGCTGTTCTCGTCCTTGTTGCCGCTGATGGCGCCGTCGGGCTGCATCTGCAGGAAGAAGCCCTGCTCGCTGAAGAGACGCGTCACAATGCCCTTCAGCTGGGGCTCTGCAACACACACACACACACACACACACACACACAGTTAGATATACACACACACACACACACACACACACACACACACAGTTAGATATACACACACACACACACACACACAGTTAGATATACACTCAATCTGCACACACACAAACACACACAGTTAGATATACACTCAATCTGCACACACACGCACACACACACACACACACAGTTAGATATACACACACACACACACACACACACACACACACACACACAGTTAGATATATACACACACACACACACACACACACACAGTTAGATACACATACAAACAGATATACACTCAATCTGCACACACACACACACACACACACACACAGTTAGATATACACTCAATCTGCACACACACACACACACACACACACACACAGATGTCAGGATCCGTGCTACAGAGCCATTACTAATGTCTGTCACTATAAAAACTCTCTGAGCACATTCATTATTCAGATGGAGATACAAAGGAGCTCGTCCCTTCCTTCACTCTTCTTCTGCAGATTGTCTGTGTTCTTGAAGCGTGACTTCATATGTTTTTATGTCTAAGTGGCTGATGGCAACAACAATCTTCAGTATTAAAGGGGTCAGTTTGCATAAACTTAAAGTGATTGAAAAAGCCACAAAATCCCCTAACAACCAGACCCCATGTAAATAATCTGTACCATGGAGTCTGGTGGAGATATGCTGCTCTATACACGCTAAAAGTAGTGATTATTTACATGGAGTCTGGTGGAGATATGCTGCTCTATACACGCTAAAAGTAGTGATTATTAACATGGAGTCTGGTGGAGATATGCTGCTCTATACACGCTAAAAGTAGTGATTATTTACATGGAGTCTGGTGGAGATATGCTGCTCTATACACGCTAAAAGTAGTGATTATATACATGGAGTCTGGTGGAGATATGCTGCTCTATACATGCTAAAAGTAGTGATTATATACATGGAGTCTGGTGGGTTTGGTGATAGTGATTTCAGGGATGTACATACAAAATTACAAAGAAGTATGTGTCACTCCTTGAGAGACTCAAACTGTTTCTACACGTGTGCGCACACACACACACACACGACAATGTGGGCCAGAAGGACTAATTTCCGGCAGAAATAGA
>JABXJD010000549.1:60000-62500 GCA_013375575.1 Percina caprodes | reverse complement strand
ACGCTAAAAGTAGTGATTATTTACATGGAGTCTGGTGGAGATATGCTGCTCTATACACGCTAAAAGTAGTGATTATTTACATAGAGTCTGGTGGAGATATGCTGCTCTATACACGCTAAAAGTAGTGATTATTTACATGGAGTCTGGTGGGTTTGGTGATGGAGATTTCAGAGATGTACATACAATATTACAGAAGAAGTATGTGTCACTGCATGAGAGACTCAAAAATGCGCGCACACACACACACACACACACAGACACACAATTAATAAATAAGTACATTTAGCATCAGGAAGTTACTTTTGATACTTGAGTACAGTAATCATCAGACTTTACTCGAGTAATAGTCTAAAAGGTGACTTAACATACGTAACGTCCTTTAGTTTCACTTTAAGTAGTTTAGGGATCGTATGCAAGCCACTGTATGTGTATCATACATGTTTGATGTTTCTCTGCAGGAAGCTATTTTTAAAGGCGTTTGTGTGACTTGAAAACACCTCGTCATCACATCCGTTAAGACCTGAGACGTGCTAACGAGTCAACACACAGCTCACTGTTCACAGATCAAAGTAGAACGAGAGTGAAGCTGCTCTCACGGCTTCATTTTGGGATGAAAGCCCAAAAAAACTAGAGAAAATAGAGAAAAGTCTGCAGAGACTTCTGTAGCGTCTGAAGTAGCCTCCGAGATGCTAACGAGATACTAACGAGATGCTAACGGGAGACTTCTGTAACGTCTGAAGTAGCCTCCGAGATGCTAACGAGAGACTTCTGTAGCGTCTGAAGTAGCCTCCGAGATGCTAACGAGATACTAACGAGATGCTAACGGGAGACTTCTGTAACGTCTGAAGTAGCCTCCGAGATGCTAACGAGAGACTTCTGTAGCGTCTGAAGTAGCCTCCGAGATGCTAACGAGAGACTTCTGTAACGTCTGAAGTAGCCTCCGAGATGCTAACGAGAGACTTCTGTAACGTCCGAAGTAGCCTCCGAGATGCTAACGAGAGACTTCTGTAACGTCCGAAGTAGCCTCCGAGATGCTAACGAGAGACTTCTGTAACGTCCGAAGTAGCCTCCGAGATGCTAACGAGAGACTTCTGTAGCGTCTGAAGTAGCCTCCGAGATGCTAACGAGAGACTTCTGTAACGTCTGAAGTAGCCTCCGAGATGCTAACGAGAGACTTCTGTAACGTCTGAAGTAGCCTCCGAGATGCTAACGAGAGACTTCTGTAACGTCTGAAGTAGCCTCCGAGATGCTAACGAGAGACTCCTGTAACGTCTGAAGTAGCCTCCGAGATGCTAACGAGAGACTTCTGTAACGTCTGAAGTAGCCTCCGAGATGCTAACGAGAGACTTCTGTAGCGTCTGAAGTAGCCTCCGAGATGCTAACGAGAGACTTCTGTAGCGTCTGAAGTAGCCTCCGAGATGCTAACGAGAGACTTCTGTAACGTCTGAAGTAGCCTCCGAGATGCTAACGAGAGACTTCTGTAACGTCTGAAGTAGCCTCCGAGATGCTAACGAGAGACTTCTGTAGCGTCTGAAGTAGCCTCCGAGATGCTAACGAGAGACTTCTGTAACGTCTGAAGTAGCCTCCGAGATGCTAACGAGAGACTTCTGTAACGTCTGAAGTAGCCTCCGAGATGCTAACGAGAGACTTCTGTAACGTCTGAAGTAGCCTCCGAGATGCTAACGAGATGCTAACGGGAGACTTCTGTAACGTCTGAAGTAGCCTCCGAGATGCTAACGAGAGACTTCTGTAGCGTCTGAAGTAGCCTCCGAGATGCTAACGAGAGACTTCTGTAGCGTCTGAAGTAGCCTCCGAGATGCTAACGAGAGACTTCTGTAGCGTCTGAAGTAGCCTCCGAGATGCTAACGAGAGACTTCTGTAACGTCTGAAGTAGCCTCCGAGATGCTAACGTGAGACTTTTGTAACGTCTGAAGTAGCCTCCGAGATGCTAACGAGAGACTTCTGTAGCGTCTGAAGTAGCCTCCGAGATGCTAACGTGAGACTTCTGTAGCGTCTGAAGTAGCCTCCGAGATGCTAACGTGAGACTTCTGTAACGTCTGAAGTAGCCTCCGAGATGCTAACGAGAGACTTCTGTAGCGTCTGAAGTAGCCTCCGAGATGCTAACGAGAGACTTCTGTAGCGTCTGAAGTAGCCTCCGAGATGCTAACGAGAGACTTCTGTAACGTCTGAAGTAGCCTCCGAGATGCTAACGAGAGACTTCTGTAACGTCTGAAGTAGCCTCCGAGATGCTAACGAGAGACTTCTGTAGCGTCTGAAGTAGCCTCCGAGATGCTAACGAGAGACTTCTGTAGCGTCTGAAGTAGCCTCCGAGATGCTAACGAGAGACTTCTGTAGCGTCTGAAGTAGCCTCCGAGATGCTAACGAGAGACTTCTGTAGCGTCTGAAGTAGCCTCCGAGATGCTAACGAGAGACTTCTGTAACGTCTGAAGTAGCCTCTGAGATGCTAACGAGAGACTTCTGTAACGTCTGAAGTAGCCTC
>JABXJD010000549.1:50000-52500 GCA_013375575.1 Percina caprodes | reverse complement strand
TACCCCCACACAAATAATCTCTTATTCTACCCCACAAATAATCTCTTATTCTACCCCACACAAATAATCTCTTATTCTACCCCACACAAATAATAAACATTCTACCCCACAAATAATCTCTTATTCTACCCCCACAAATAATCTCTTATTCTACCCCACAAATAATCTCTTATTCTACCCCCACACACAAATAATCTTTTATTCTACCCCCACACAAATAATCTCTTATTCTACCCCACAAATAATCGCTTATTCTACCCCCACAAATAATCTCTTATTCTACCCCCACAAATAATCTCTTATTCTACCCCCCACAAATAATCGCTATTCTACCCCCCACAAATAATCTCTTATTCTACCCCCACAAATAATAAACATTCTACCCCACAAATAATCTCTTATTCTACCCCCACAAATAATCTCTTATTCTACCCCCACAAATAATCTCTTATTCTACCCTCCACAAATAATCTCTTATTCTACCCCCACAAATAATCGCTTATTCTACCCCCCACAAATAATCTCTTATTCTACCCCCACAAATAATCTCTTATTCTACCCCCACAAATAATCTCTTATTCTACCCCCACAAATAATCTCTTATTCTACCCCTATAATCTCTTATTCTACCCCACAAATAATCTGTTATTCTACGCCCACAAATAATCATTATTCTACCCCCACAAATAATCTCTTATTCTACCCCCACACAAATAATCGCTTATTCTACCCCACAAATAATCTCTTATTCTACCCCCACAAATAATCTCTTATTCCCCCACAAATAATCTCTTATTCTACCCCCTCCCACAAAATCTCTTATTCTACCCCACAAATAATGCTTATTCTACCCCCACAAATAATCTCTTATTCTACCCCCACAAATAATCTCTTATTCTACCCCCCTCAAATAATCTCTTATGCTACCCCCACAAATAATCTCTTATTCTACCCCCACAAATAATCTCTTATTCTACCCCCACATATAATCTCTTATTCTACCCCCACACAAATAATCTCTTATTCTACCCCCACAAATAATCGCATTCTACCCCCCACAAATAAACATTCTACCCCCCACACAAATATAAACATTCTACCCCCACAAATAATAAGCATTCTACCCCCCACAAATAATCATATTCTACCCCACAAATAATCTCTTATTCTACCCCCACAAATAATCTCTTATTCTACCCCAAAATAATCTCTTATTCTACCCCCAGACAAATAATCTCTTATTCTACCCCACACAAATAATCTCTTATTCTACCCCCACACAAATAATCTCTTATTCTACCCCCACAAATAATCTCTTATTCTACCCCCCACAAATAATCGCTTATTCTACCCCCACACAAATAATCGAGATTCTACCCCACAAATAATCTCTTATTCTACCCCCCACAAATAATCTCTTATTCTACCCCCACAAATAATCGCTTATTCTACCCCCACAAATAATCTCTTATTCTACCCCCACAAATAATCTCTTATTCTACCCCCACAAATAATCTCTTATTCTACCCCCCACAAATAATCGCTTATTCTACCCCCCCCCACAAATAATCTCTTATTCTACCCCCCCAAACAAATAATCTCTTATTCTACCCCCACACAAATAATCTCTTATTCTACCCCCACACAAATAATCTCTTATTCTACCCCCACAAATAATCTCTTATTCTACCCCACAAATAATCTCTTATTCTACCCCCACAAATAATCTCTTATTCTACCCCCCCACAAATAATCTCTTATTCTACCCCCACACAAATAATCTCTTATTCTACCCCCCACAAATAATAAACATTCTACCCCCACACAAATAATCGCTTATTCTACCCCACAAATAATCTCTTATTCTACCCCCACAAATAATCTCTTATTCTACCCCACAAATAATCGCATTCTACCCCCACAAATAATCTCTTATTCTACCCCCACACAAATAATCGCTTATTCTACCCCCACAAATAATCTCTTATTCTACCCCCACAAATAATCTCTTATTCTACCCCCACATATAATCTCTTATTCTACCCCCACAAATAATCTCTTATTCTACCCCCACAAATAATCTCTTATTCTACCCCCACACAAATAATCTCTTATTCTACCCCCACAAATAATAAACATTCTACCCCCCACAAATAATCTCTTATTCTACCCCCACACAAATATTAAACATTCTACCCCCACAAATAATCTCTTATTCTACCCCCACAAATAATCTCTTATTCTACCCCCACATATAATCTCTTATTCTACCCCCACAAATAATCTCTTATTCTACCCCCACAAATAATCTCTTATTCCCCCCACACAAATAATCTCTTATTCTACCCTCCCACAAATAATAAACATTCTACCCCCCCACAAATAATCTCTTATTCTACCCTCCCACAAATAATCTCTTATTCTACCCCCCACAAATAATCTCTTATTCTACCCCCACAAATAATCGACATTCTACCCCCACAAATAATCTCTTATTCTA
>JABXJD010000549.1:27500-32500 GCA_013375575.1 Percina caprodes | reverse complement strand
GTCTTCTACCGTCTCACTCTCTCTCCTGCAACACCCTGTCTTCTACCGTCTCACTCTCTCTCCCTGCAACACCCTGTCTTCTACCGTCTCACTCTCTCTCCCTGCAACACCCTGTCTTCTACCTGTCTCACTCTCTCCCTGCAACACCCTGTCTTCTACCTGTCTCACTCTCTTCCTGCAACACCCTGTCTTCTACCTGTCTCACTCTCTCCATGCAACACCCTGTCTTCTACCTGTCTCACTCTCTCTCCATGCAACACCCTGTCTTCTACCCGTCTCACTCTCTCTCCATGCAACACCCTGTCTTCTACCCGTCTCACTCTCTCTCCTGCAACACCCTGTCTTCTACCTGTCTCACTCTCTCTCCCTGCAACACCCTGTCTTCCACCTGTCTCACTCTCTCTCCCTGCAACACCCTGTCTTCTACCCGTCTCACTCTGTCTTCCTGCAACACCCTGTCTTCTACCGTCTCACTCTCTCTCCTGCAACACCCTGTCTTCTACCCGTCTCACTCTCTCTCCCTGCAACACCCTGTCTTCTACCTGTCTCACTCTCTCCATGCAACACCCTGTCTTCTACCTGTCTCACTCTCTCTCCATGCAACACCCTGTCTTCTACCCGTCTCACTCTCTCTCCTGCAACACCCTGTCTTCTACCGTCTCACTCTCTCTCCCTGCAACACCCTGTCTTCTACCCGTCTCACTCTCTCTCCATGCAACACCCTGTCTTCTACCCGTCTCACTCTCTCTCCCTGCAACACCCTGTCTTCTACCTGTCTCACTCTCTCTTCCTGCAACACCCTGTCTTCTACCTGTCTCACTCTCTCTCCATGCAACACCCTGTCTTCTACCCGTCTCACTCTCTCTCCCTGCAACACCCTGTCTTCTACCCGTCTCACTCTCTCTCCATGCAACACCCTGTCTTCTACCCGTCTCACTCTCTCTCCCTGCAACACCCTGTCTTCTACCTGTCTCACTCTCTCTCCCTGCAACACCCTGTCTTCCACCTGTCTCACTCTCTCTCCCTGCAACACCCTGTCTTCTACCCGTCTCACTCTGTCTTCCTGCAACACCCTGTCTTCTACCCGTCTCACTCTCTCTCCCTGCAACAACCTGTCTTCTACCCGTCTCACTCTCTCTCCCTGCAACACCCTGTCTTCTACCTGTCTCACTCTCTCTCCATGCAACACCCTGTCTTCTACCTGTCTCACTCTCTCTCCATGCAACACCCTGTCTTCTACCGTCTCACTCTCTCTCCCTGCAACACCCTGTCTTCTACCTGTCTCACTCTCTCCTGCAACACCCTGTCTTCTACCGTCTCACTCTCTCTCCATGCAACACCCTGTCTTCTACCCGTCTCCTCTCTCTCCCTGCAACACCCTGTCTTCTACCGTCTCACTCTCTCTCCCTGCAACACCCTGTCTTCTACCCGTCTCACTCTCTCTCCTGCAACACCCTGTCTTCTACCTGTCTCACTCTCTCCCTGCAACACCCTGTCTTCTACCCGTCTCACTCTCTCTCCCTGCAACACCCTGTCTTCTACCTGTCTCACTCTCTCTTCCTGCAACACCCTGTCTTCTACCTGTCTCACTCTCTCTCCATGCAACACCCTGTCTTCTACCCGTCTCACTCTCTCTCCCTGCAACACCCTGTCTTCTACCCGTCTCACTCTCTCCATGCAACACCCTGTCTTCTACCCGTCTCACTCTCTCTCCCTGCAACACCCTGTCTTCTACCTGTCTCACTCTCTCTCCCTGCAACACCCTGTCTTCCACCTGTCTCACTCTCTCTCCCTGCAACACCCTGTCTTCTACCCGTCTCACTCTGTCTTCCTGCAACACCCTGTCTTCTACCCGTCTCACTCTCTCTCCCTGCAACACCCTGTCTTCTACCCGTCTCACTCTCTCTCCCTGCAACACCCTGTCTTCTACCTGTCTCACTCTCTCCATGCAACACCCTGTCTTCTACCTGTCTCACTCTCTCCATGCAACACCCTGTCTTCTACCCGTCTCACTCTCTCTCCTGCAACACCCTGTCTTCTACCGTCTCACTCTCTCTCCCTGCAACACCCTGTCTTCTACCCGTCTCACTCTCTCTCCATGCAACACCCTGTCTTCTACCGTCTCACTCTCTCTCCTGCAACACCCTGTCTTCTACCCGTCTCACTCTCTCTCCCTGCAACACCCTGTCTTCTACCTGTCTCACTCTCTCTCCATGCAACACCCTGTCTTCTACCCGTCTCTCTCTCTCCCTGCAACACCCTGTCTTCTACCTGTCTCACTCTCTCTCCATGCAACACCCTGTCTTCTACCTGTCTCACTCTCTCTCCCTGCAACACCCTGTCTTCTACCTGTCTCACTCTCTCTCCCTGCAACACCTTGTCTTTAACCCATCTCTCTCTCTCTGTTTTGCTGCATCAGGCTTCTCTCAGCCGCTTGGTTGAAAACACACACACACACACACACACACACACACACACACACACACACACTGCACCCCATCCCATAATAACCACACCTAAAAGCTCCAGTGCAGCTGCTGCGTTCAGGATGATACCGCAGTCCACTTCCATCATCCATCATCCCCTCCACCCTCCACCCTCCACCCCTCCACCCCTCCATCTTACCTGCCGGGGGGGCTTTCTCTTTGCCCTCCATGATGAGGTGAGCCATTCCACTGCCTCGTCACAGATGCACGCGCCCACTTTTCCTTCCTGAAGTCTCAAGTCAACAAGCGTCGAGGGTAGCGCGAGAGAGTAGGGAGGGGGCAGTCAGCCGCTGAAGGGGGGGCCGAGGGGTCGACACCGGCGGGAGAGAGCAGCGGGGACTTTACGGGCTTCTTCTCTAAAAATCCTCCTCGCGCACTGCGGACGTTGAGTCAACGTCTCGGTCTCTGCCCGATGTGAGGCGAGCGCAGATCTGAGTCGCGCATGCGTCACTTTGCTGCAGCTCACGTGACGTCACCGCCGGAGGAACGTTTTTTTTAAGGTGGCGGTGTGAAGGTGAGGATGATGGGATGGAAACTTATAATATAGGGGGCGTCTCCCGCCGCAAGGCATCATGGGAAGCTACGCAGAAGGTAATTAAACCCCCAACACAACGTCAGCATAATTTATAATTAATTATAAGTGATTTAATATAATTTAAAATAGTTTTTAAAACACAAATTTTATTAATAAATAAAAATATAAATAAACTAATAAACAAAAATGTTTTTATATATTTATATAAAACAACAAACATTGGAAAATGTCGAGAAAAAAAATGTAAAATAGACAAATTTCTCTGATGTGGATTTAAAGTGAAGAATACGAAGGAAATTACAAAAAATAGAATAATGTGACAAAAGCGTTGAAAAAAATGAGGAAACTAAAATCCGAAGAAAAAAACCCGGAAAAACAAAATATTTGTGAAAAGGGACATTTTCAAAAAAAATAAAAACGATTTACAGAAAATACAGAAAAAGCAACAAAAAAAACTAAGAAAATCTGAAAAAATGTCAAAAACAGATTAAAAAAAAATTACAAAAGGGTTGAAAAAAATGAGGAAATTAAAATTCGAAGAAAAGAAACTGAGAAACTAAATATTTGGGAAAAGCAACATTTGAGAAAAAAATATAAAATACAAAAAATACATCAAAAAACGACAAAAAAGATTAAAAAATAAAATAAAATAAAAATCGGGGAAAAAAAAGTGTTGGAAAAACAAAATATTTGGGAAAAGTGACATTTTTTTCATCACAAAAAAAATAAAAAATAAAAAAAAAATCAGAAAAAGCGACAAAAAAAACTGAGAAAAGTGACGAATATATAAAATTTTTTTGAAAAAAAGCGACTTTTTCGGAAAATAAAAAAAAAAAAAAAACTTGAGAAAATTAAATAAAATCAAGAGAAATGTGTTGCGTGGACAGTGAAGCGAACAGACTCAGACGGGAGTTTGAGTTATTTTATCAAGTGATATTTACAACAGTAGTTACACATTACAGTCACTGTGTTTCTATGGTAACAGCAATCGTTCAGACGACAGCTCCCTGTCATCCCAATGACCCCCCCCCCCCCGTGAGAGGCTACTGGTAGACTTTAGTGGAAGATCCACTTGTTTTGTGCCCGTTTTTACATGAATTAGAATTAAAACTGTTAATGTTAACGGAGCAGAGGACACTTTACCCACCAGATTCCATGTAAATAATCACTACTTTTAGCGTGAATAGAGCAGTAGAAGTAAAAGTAGTGATTATTTACATGGAGTCTGGTGGAGATATGCTGCTCTATACACGCTAAAAGTAGTGATTATTTACATGGAGTCTGGTGGAGATATGCTGCTCTATACACGCTAAAAGTAGTGATTATTTACATGGAGTCTGGTGGAGATATGCTGCTCTATACACGCTAAAAGTAGTGATTATTTACATGGAGTCTGGTGGAGATATGCTGCTCTATACACGCTAAAAGTAGTGATTATTTACATGGAGTCTGGTGGAGATATGCTGCTCTATACACACTAAAAGTAGTGATTATTTACATGGAGTCTGGTGGAGATATGCTGCTCTATACACGCTAAAAGTAGTGATTATTTACATGGAGTCTGGTGGAGATATGCTGCTCTATACACGCTAAAAGTAGTGATTATTTACATGGAGTCTGGTGGAGATATGCTGCTCTATACACGCTAAAAGTAGTGATTATTTACATGGAGTCTGGTGGAGATATGCTGCTCTATACACACTAAAAGTAGTGATTATTTACATGGAGTCTGGTGGGTTTGGTGATGGTGATTTCTGGGCTGTAGATGGTAAATTAGGGTCCAGGTTGAAAGTAGAGGACCTTTCTAGGCGTGGGGGAAGGGGGGACGGGGGAGCTGCCGTCTGAAGGGTTAACTCATCCAAGCCAACGTTGCATAAATAAATCCATCATCAGAACAAAGCAGAGCAGCAACAGAGACAAAATGAAAGCTCACAGTTAAAAAGGCTCTGAACAGAGAGGAGTAAGGTCAAAGGTCACGG
>JABXJD010000549.1:15000-20000 GCA_013375575.1 Percina caprodes | reverse complement strand
TTTTCTTTTCACTTTCTTTCCTAATTTTTTTTTTTTTTTAATTATTTTTTTTTCCAATTTCTTTTTCTTTTCACTTTCTTTCCTAATTTTTTTTTTTTTTTTTTTTTTAATTATTTTTTTTTCCAATTTCTTTTTCTTTTCACTTTCTTTCCTAATTTTGTTTTTTTTTCCCAATTTTTTTCAATTTTTTTTCAAGTTTTTTGTTTTTTTTTCAATTTTTTCCCCCAAATTTTATTGTTATTTCATTTCCAATTTCTTTTTTATATTTCTTTATTTTTTCATTTTCTTTCCTAATTGTTTTTTCCTTAAATTTTTGTTCTTTCCCCAAAAACTTTTTTTTTTTCAATTTTTTTCCCCCAAATTTTGTTGTTATTTTTTTTCAATTTCTTTTTTATATTTCTTTATTTTTTCATTTTCTTTCCCAAATTTTTTTGTTTATTTTCCATTTTTTTGTGTTTTCTTTCTGTTTAATTCCCAAATCCCAACTCAAGCCACGCACCTCGCTGCGGGCGAAGGACAGCCGCCACTCGTTGTCCTTGCGGCCCGTGTGCGAGCAGGCGGGGACCAGGTAGAAGCCGCTGATCACCTCCTCCTCCGTGATCTTGCCGTCCCAGAAGTGGTTCTCCATGAGCCAGCTCTGGGCCACGGCCGGCCAGCCCTTGAAGGACACCACGGGGACGATGTCGTACAGCATGCGGCTGCTGCCCACGCCCAGGATGACGGAGATCACCGTGCCGTTCCTCTGCACCTTCTCCACCCGCGGGACGCCCCGCTGGGGCTTCTTCTGCACCTCCAGCAGCACCAGCGACACCGCCTGGTGGAACCAGTCCGCCACCAGCGTCGGGGAGAAGAAGTAGTTCACCGTGCCGCTGATGTGGTCCACCACGGTGCAGCAGTCCTTCCACCTGGAGGGACATGGGGACATGGACACAGTTACACACACGGAGACACACACACACACACGGAGACACACACACACAGAGAGACACACACACACACACACACACACACACGGAGACACACACACACACGGAGAGACACACACACACACAGACAGACACACACGGAGACACACACACACGGAGAGACACACACACACAGAGAGACACACACACGGAGACACACACAGAGAGACACTCACACGGACACACACACACACACGGACACACACACACACGGAGAGACACACACACACACACACACAGTGTGTGTCTCCGTGTGTGTGTGTGTGTGTGTGTGTGTGTGTGTCTCTCTGTGTGTGTGTGTCTCTGTGTGTGTCTCCGTGTGTGTGTCTCCAGGTGTGTGTGTGTGTCTCCAGTGTGTGTGTGTGTGTGTGTGTGTCTCCAGGTGTGTGTGTGTGTGTGTGTGTCTCCAAGTGTGTGTGTGTGTGTGTGTGTCTCCAGGTGTGTGTGTGTGTGTGTGTGTGTGTGTGTGTCTGCAGGTGTGTGTGTGTCTCCGTGTGTGTGTGTGTCTCCGTGTGTGTGTGTGTGTGTGTCTGCAGGTGTGTGTGTGTCTCCGTGTGTGTGTGTGTCTCCGTGTGTGTGTGTGTGTGTGTGTGTGTGTGTGTGTCTCCGTGTGTGTGTGTGTGTGTGTGTGTGTGTGTGTGTCTCCGTGTGTGTGTCTCCGTGTGTGTGTGTGTGTGTCTCCAGGTGTGTGTGTGTGTGTGTGTGTGTGTGTGTGTGTGTGTGTGTGTGTGTACCTGTTGATGGTCCCCTCATCAAACAGCCTCAGGCTGAGCCAGGAGTGTCCCAGCGCCGAGTGTCTCATGTCCAGCGTCACCGGCTGGTTGCGGTCGTGCAGCTTCAGCGCCGGGACCAGCAGCGTGAAGTCCATGTCGTAGTCCGTCCCCCGGGAGGACACGCTCAGCTCGTCCACGTCCATGTCCACCACGCCCTCACGCACCCCCCCCGACAGCAGCAGGTACTCGTTAGCTACCGGAAGCTTCTGGTCCAACTTCTGCACCATTCCTGGGAGAGAGAGACAGGGAGGAGACAGAGAGAGAGAGAGAGACAGGGAGGGACAGAGAGAGAGAGAGACAGGGAGGGACAGAGAGAGAGAGAGACAGGGAGAGGGGGAGAGAGAGACAGGGAGTTGACAGAGTTGATTGGTTAGTTGATGCGTCACGTGACCAGTCGGCGGGTCTTATTAGGAAATCATACGGCAGAGACCATCTCAATTTTTTTCTCAAATTCAACACAGACATGCGTGTGAGACATGCGTGTGAGACATGCGTGTGAGACATGCGTGTGAGACATGCGAGCGTGGACAACCAGGAGGACATTTCTATTCTCGGGTCGACAGCCGACAGATGGAAAGATGTGAAACGAGTCACAAACTGTCAGGAAATTAATTAACGACTAACTGCAGCAGAGCGGCTGTTCTGCACTGTGTGTGTGTGTGTGTGTGTATACTGATTATTTACATGGAGTCTGGTGGAGATATGCTGCTCTATACACACTAAAAGTAGTGATTATTAACATGGAGTCTGGTGGAGATATGCTGCTCTATACACGCTAAAAGTAGTGATTATTTACATGGAGTCTGGTGGAGATATGCTGCTCTATACACACTAAACGTAGTGATTATTTACATGGAGTCTGGTGGAGATATGCTGCTCTATACACACTAAAAGTAGTGATTATTTACATGGAGTCTGGTGGAGATATGCTGCTCTATACACGCTAAAAGTAGTGATTATTTACATGGAGTCTGGTGGAGATATGCTGCTCTATACACGCTAAAAGTAGTGATTATTTACATGGAGTCTGGTGGAGATATGCTGCTCTATACACACTAAAAGTAGTGATTATTTACATGGAGTCTGGTGGAGATATGCTGCTCTATACACACTAAAAGTAGTGATTATTTACATGGAGTCTGGTGGAGATATGCTGCTCTATACACACTAAAAGTAGTGATTATTTACATGGAGTCTGGTGGAGATATGCTGCTCTATACACGCTAAAAGTAGTGATTATTTACATGGAGTCTGGTGGGTTTGGTGATGGTGATTTCGATGCTGTTTCATGTTAAATATTTTTGTTCAGATCAGTCACTTAGCATATAAAAATAAACAAAAATAAGGTCCAGGTTGGAATAAAACGAAGTTACCCTGTAAGAACAGACGCCGAGTACATGCACTTGTTGTGATGGAGCTCCTCGCTCTGCAGGTGGAACAAACACACCCTGCGGGATTAAATATGCATCATTGCAGCTCCGTAATAAAGTCATGCGCCGTTAATCTGCCTCCACGCCTCAACCAGAAACTAAATTAAAACCTTCCTTTAAATATTTAAATAAATCGCAGTCTGTGCATGAGAGCAGCTGTGGGTTCTGCACGAGCATCCTTCTGCCAAACGACCTGGGAAAAACACGTTTTACCGTAAAGCCTGGTGCGTTTCCACGTTAAAGGCTAGTTTAACATTATCAAAAAGGTTTCTATGAAAGTCGACCTTTTTGTTAAAGAGTAAGATCCTTTTTTAAAACATCCGCGAAATTGCGTTCGCAAAGCCCACCAGACTCCATGTAAATAAACAGTAATTTTAGCATCGTTAAAAACACTTAATTCAAAGTCGACAGACACAAAATAAAACGACAAAAAGCCGTTTTGACTGGTGTTTTTAATAATCCAACAACCACAACTCTAGTTTTGGTAGGAAAAAACACACAGTTTGCCGATTTGCATGTGAAAACACGCGGTTTCTACACACGCTTAAAGTCTTGTTTTTTTACACGGAGTCTGGTGGGAAGAAAAACCCGAAGTTGCCCTTTAAATAAAGGGTGTTGTTGTCCCTCACCCAGCATGGAGAAGATGAAGTCCTTGGCCGTGTGGATCTCCAGAGCCCGCTGGTCGTCGTACTCCCGCTGGTCGTGCTTGCTGAACTCCTGGATGAGCCGGTTCAGGTCCTCCATGCGGGCCGCCGACCTGAAGTCCAGCTCGGGCCCGCCGCCGCCGCTGTGAGGCAGCCTGCCGGCGGCCATGGTGGGGCTGTTCCCGAGGCTGCCCGCCGAGCCAGCCCGGCTGGAGAGAGCAGGGGCCGCCATCTTTCCTCCGCGCTCGCAGGTTCACTACTACAGCTGATACTACTGTACCGCTGCCGGTCTGGTCCTCTGAGCCGAGCCGAGCCGAGCCGAGCCACCGAGGGAGCAACACATCGAACACAACCACCGGAAGTAGTACCTGTACATCCGCTGGTCATCCGCCTTCAAAATAAAGTTGTCTGGCACTGTTACGAGAAACCTATGTGTGGCTTTTTTCACACACGCACGCACACAAGTGTCTGTGCGTGCGTGCGTGTGTGTGTCTGTGTATGTGTCTATGCATGTGTGCATAGACACATGCATTAGTGGTCCCTAATACTGTATCTGAAGTCTCTTTATATAGACCTTAGTGGTCCCTAATACTGTATCTGAAGTCTCTTTATATAGACCTTAGTGGTCCCCTAATACTGGATCTGAAGTCTCTTTATATAGACCTTAGTGGTCCCTAATACTGTATCTGAAGTCTCTTTATATAGACCTTAGTGGTCCCTAATACTGTATCTGAAGTCTCTTTATATAGACCTTAGTGGTCCCTAATACTGTATCTGAAGTCTCTTTATATAGACCTTAGTGGTCCCTAATACTGTATCTGAAGTCTCTTTTATATAGACCTTAGTGGTCCCTAATACTGTATCTGAAGTCTCTTTATATAGACCTTAGTGGTCCCTAATACTGTATCTGAAGTCTCTTTATATAGGGTGATATCAGGTAAAATGGGCCATCAGCTAAAATGGGCCATTTAAGGTTTTGGGGGTCCCAGCCCTTCTGGAATTTAGAGCCAATGACTGCAAAGGATTTCAGACTGTTGTCATAACTGTGCTTGACAAGTAACAGGTGATTTGATTGGTTTATGGTTGATATGGTGGGCGGGGCAATAGTTCAAATCAAGACTGCACCAGAAAGCTGCATGGTAAGTAGCCTGGCATATCAAATCTAACTAAACTATTATAAGGATCATA
>JABXJD010000549.1:0-7500 GCA_013375575.1 Percina caprodes | reverse complement strand
CGTGGCAACAGCGTGGCAACAACGTGGCGACCTGGCGTAGCAACAGCGTGGCAGCAACAACGTGGCAGCAACAGCGTGGCACTGCGTGGCGACCAACGTAGCAACAGCGTGGCAACAACGTAGCAGCAACAAGCGTGGCAGCAACAGCGTGGCGACACAGCGTAGCAACAACGTGGCAACAGCGTGGCGACACAGCGTGGCAACAACGTGGCAGCAACAACGTGGCAGCACAACGTGGCGACACTGCGTGGCAACAGCGTGGCAACAGCAACAACGTGGCAACAACGTGGCAGCAACAACGTGGCAGCAACAACGTGGCAGCTGGCGTGGCAACACAGCGCAACACAACGTAGCAGCAACAACGTAGCAGCAACAACGTAGCAGCACAACGTAGCGACACAACGTAGCAGCAACGTAGCAACAACGTAGCAGCAATTACGTAGCAGCAACAACGTAGCAGCACAACGTAGCAGCACAACGTAGCAGCAACAACGTAGCGATGACTCAAATGTTATGAATTAAATAACAAAGACTCTCGTTACACAAACACTGGGACACTTGTTTTATCAACATTTTTGACGCTTTTCCAGGTTTTTTGTTGCTTTATTCATCTTTTCGATGCTGCGAGACGATGAGAAGGCGCGTCGTGTTCGTACCTGACGTCTGGAAACTCTCGGACCAGAACCCCGACCTCCATCTGGATGGACGGGACGTCCTCCAGCTGGATGATCTCCGAGATGTGGGACAGAGCGCCGTCCAACCAGCTGGACGGAGACTCCTGAGAGACAAAATAAATGTGTTAGTGTTACTCGTCCCGCCGATAAAAGTGTGAAGAATGGAAAAAAGGGAAAAAGAAAGTGATGCACATTGTAGAAAGTGTCAAAAATGACGAGAGAAACAACAAGACAAGAGTCCCATCTTCACCCGGCAAGGGTCTTACAGGGAGGTGTGTTCAGGTGCATTCTGGTCTACAGGGAGGTGTGTTCAGGGGCATTCTGGTCTTACAGGGAGGTGTGTTCAGGGGCATTCTGGTCTACAGGGAGGTGTGTTCAGGGGCATTCTGGTCTACAGGGAGGTGTGTTCAGGGGCATTCTGGTCTACAGGGAGGTGTGTTCAGGTGCATTCTGGTCTACAGGGAGGTGTGTTCAGGGGCATTCTGGTCTAACAGGGAGGTGTGTTCAGGTGCATTCTGGTCTAACAGGGAGGTGTGTTCAGGTGCATTCTGGGCGTGCTGGTCTTACAGGGAGGTGTGTTCAGGTGCATTCTGGTCTACAGGGAGGTGTGTTCAGGTGCATTCTGGTCTACAGGGAGGTGTGTTCAGGTGCATACTGGTCTTACAGGGAGGTGTGTTCAGGGGCATTCTGGTCTAACAGGGCGGTGTGTTCAGGTGCATTCTGGTCTTACAGGGAGGTGTGTTCAGGTGCATTCTGGGTGTGCTGGTCTTATAGGGAGGTGTGTTCAGGTGCATTCTGGGCGTGCTGGTCTTACAGGGAGGTGTGTTCAGGTGCATTCTGGGTGTGCTGGTCTTATAGGGAGGTGTGTTCAGGTGCATTCTGGGCGTGCTGGTCTTACAGGGAGGTGTGTTCAGGTGCATTCTGGGCGTGCTGGTCTTACAGGGAGGTGTGTTCAGGTGCATTCTGGGCGTGCTGGTCTTACAGGGAGGTGTGTTCAGGTGCATTCTGGGCGTGCCGGTCTTACAGGGAGGTGTGTTCAGGTGCATTCTGGGCGTGCTGGTCTTACAGGGTGGTGTGTTCAAGTGCATTCTGGGCGTGCCGGTCTTACAGGGAGGTGTGTTCAGGTGCATTCTGGTCTACAGGGAGGTGTGTTCAGGGGCATTCTGGTCTTACAGGGAGGTGTGTTCAGGGGCATTCTGGTCTACAGGGAGGTGTGTTCAGGGGCATTCTGGTCTACAGGGAGGTGTGTTCAGGGGCATTCTGGTCTACAGGGAGGTGTGTTCAGGTGCATACTGGTCTTACAGGGAGGTGTGTTCAGGTGCATTCTGGTCTACAGGGAGGTGTGTTCAGGGGCATTCTGGTCTAACAGGGAGGTGTGTTCAGGTGCATTCTGGTCTAACAGGGAGGTGTGTTCAGGTGCATTCTGGGCGTGCTGGTCTTACAGGGAGGTGTGTTCAGGTGCATTCTGGTCTACAGGGAGGTGTGTTCAGGTGCATACTGGTCTTACAGGGAGGTGTGTTCAGGGGCATTCTGGTCTAACAGGGAGGTGTGTTCAGGTGCATTCTGGTCTTACAGGGAGGTGTGTTCAGGTGCATTCTGGGTGTGCTGGTCTTATAGGGAGGTGTGTTCAGGTGCATTCTGGGCGTGCTGGTCTTACAGGGAGGTGTGTTCAGGTGCATTCTGGGTGTGCTGGTCTTATAGGGAGGTGTGTTCAGGTGCATTCTGGGCGTGCTGGTCTTACAGGGAGGTGTGTTCAGGTGCATTCTGGGCGTGCTGGTCTTACAGGGAGGTGTGTTCAGGTGCATTCTGGGCGTGCCGGTCTTACAGGGAGGTGTGTTCAGGTGCATTCTGGGCGTGCTGGTCTTACAGGGAGGTGTGTTCAGGTGCATTCTGGGCGTGCCGGTCTTACAGGGAGGTGTGTTCAGGTGCATTCTGGTCTACAGGGAAGTGTGTTCAGGGGCATTCTGGTCTTACAGGGAGGTGTGTTCAGGGGCATTCTGGTCTACAGGGAGGTGTGTTCAGGGGCATTCTGGTCTACAGGGAGGTGTGTTCAGGGGCATACTGGTCTTACAGGGAGGTGTGTTCAGGTGCATTCTGGTCTACAGGGAGGTGTGTTCAGGGGCATTCTGGTCTAACAGGGAGGTGTGTTCAGGTGCATTCTGGTCTAACAGGGAGGTGTGTTCAGGTGCATTCTGGGCGTGCTGGTCTTACAGGGAGGTGTGTTCAGGTGCATTCTGGTCTACAGGGAGGTGTGTTCAGGTGCATACTGGTCTTACAGGGAGGTGTGTTCAGGGGCATTCTGGTCTAACAGGGAGGTGTGTTCAGGTGCATTCTGGTCTTACAGGGAGGTGTGTTCAGGTGCATTCTGGGTGTGCTGGTCTTATAGGGAGGTGTGTTCAGGTGCATTCTGGGCGTGCTGGTCTTACAGGGAGGTGTGTTCAGGTGCATTCTGGGTGTGCTGGTCTTATAGGGAGGTGTGTTCAGGTGCATTCTGGGCGTGCTGGTCTTACAGGGAGGTGTGTTCAGGTGCATTCTGGGCGTGCTGGTCTTACAGGGAGGTGTGTTCAGGTGCATTCTGGGCGTGCCGGTCTTACAGGGAGGTGTGTTCAGGTGCATTCTGGGCGTGCTGGTCTTACAGGGAGGTGTGTTCAGGTGCATTCTGGGCGTGCTGGTCTTACAGGGAGGTGTGTTCAGGTGCATTCTGGGCGTGCTGGTCTTACAGGGAGGTGTGTTCAGGTGCATTCTGGGCGTGCCGGTCTTACAGGGAGGTGTGTTCAGGTGCATTCTGGGCGTGTCGGTCTTACAGGGAGGTGTGTTCAGGTGCATTCTGGGCGTGCTGGTCTTACAGGGAGGTGTGTTCAGGTGCATTCTGGGCGTGCTGGTCTTACAGGGAGGTGTGTTCAGGTGCATTCTGGGCGTGCTGGTCTTACAGGGAGGTGTGTTCAGGTGCATTCTGGGCGTGCTGGTCTTACAGGAGGTGTGTTCAGGTGCATTCTGGGCGTGCTGGTCTTACAGGGAGGTGTGTTCAGGTGCATTCTGGGCGTGCTGGTCTTACAGGGAGGTGTGTTCAGGTGCATTCTGGGCGTGCTGGTCTTACAGGGAGGTGTGTTCAGGTGCATTCTGGGCGTGCTGGTCTTACAGGGAGGTGTGTTCAGGTGCATTCTGGGCGTGCTGGTCTTACAACGTAGCGCCGACCGGGAGGTGTACTGTGTGTAAGCAGTACTTTGATGCTAGCTGTGTAACACTGACCAGGTCTTTGAAGAGGACTTTGATCTGTCGGCCTTCGTCGCGGAGCTGCCCCGCCATCCTCTTCCTCATCTTCATGGAGGTGCAGATGATTCGGCCTCGCATCACCGAGCGGAGATACTCCATCACCACGCGGCGGTGGACCTCCGCCACCAGCAGCTGGCGGGAATGACAACAATTATCTTTATATATACACTGTATAAATACATATAGTATATATACACATATACATATATATATATATATATATATATATGTATATATATATATATATATATATATATACACACACACACACACTGTACCTGAGTACATGTGTACTGTACCTGAGTATATGTGTACTGTCCCTGGTACATGTGTACTATGTCTGAGTACATGTGTACTGTACCTGAGTACATGTGTACTGTACCTGGTACATGTGTACTGTACCTGAGTATGTGTGTACTGTACCTGAGTATATGTGTACTGTCCCTGGTACATGTGTACTATGTCTGAGTACATGTGTACTGTACCTGAGTACATGTGTACTGTACCTGGTACATGTGTACTGTACCTGAGTATGTGTGTACTGTACCTGGTACATGTGTACTATGTCTGAGTACATGTGTACTGTACCTGGTACATGTGTACTGTACCTGGTACATGTGTACTATGCCTGAGTACATGTGTACTGTACCTGGTACATGTGTACTATGTCTGAGTACATGTGTACTATGTCTGAGTACATGTGTACTGTGCCTGGTACATGTGTACGGTACCTGGTACATGTGTACTATGTCTGAGTACATGTGTACTGTACCTGGTACATGTGTACTATGCCTGAGTACATGTGTACTGTACCTCGTACATGTGTACTATGTCTGAGAACATGTGTACTGTACCTGAGTATGTGTGTACTGTACCTGAGAACATGTGTACTGTACCTGAGTATGTGTGTACTGTACCTGAGTACATGTGTACTGTACCTGGTACATGTGTATTGTACCTGAGTACATGTGTACTGTACCTGAGTACATGTGTACTGTACCTGGGTATATGTGTACTGTACCTGAGTACATGTGTACTGTACCTGAGTACATGTGTACTGTACCTGAGTACATGTGTACTGTACCTGGGTATATGTGTACTGTACCTGGTACATGTGTACTGTAACTGAGTACATGTGTACTGTACCTGAGTACATGTGTACTGTACCTGGTACATGTGTACTGTACCTGAGTACATGTGTACTGTACCTGGTACATGTGTATTGTACCTGAGTACATGTGTATTGTACCTGGTACATGTGTACTGTACCTGGTACATGTGTACTGTACCTGGTACATGTGTACTGTACCTGAGTATGTGTGTACTGTACCTGGTACATGTGTACTGTACCTGGTACATGTGTACTATGCCTGAGTACATGTGTACGGTACCTGAGTATGTGAGTACTGTACCTGAGTACATGTGTACTGTACCTGGTACATGTGTACATGTGTACTGTACCTGAGTATATGTGTACTGTACCTGGTACATGTGTACTGTACCTGAGTACATGTGTACTGTACCTGAGTACATGTGTATTGTACCTGGTACATGTGTACTGTACCTGAGTACATGTGTACTGTACCTGGTACATGTGTACTATGCCTGAGTACATGTGTCTGTACCTGAGTATGTGTGTACTGTACCTGAGTACATGTGTACTGTACCTGGTACATGTGTACTATGCCTGAGTACATGTGTACTGTACCTGAGTATGTGTGTACTGTACCTGAGTACATGTGTACTGTACCTGGTACATGTGTACTATGCCTGAGTACATGTGTACTATGCCTGAGTACATGTGTACTGTACCTGAGTACATGTGTACTGTACCTGGTACATGTCTACTGTACCTGGTACATGTGTACATGTGTACTGTACCTGGTACATGTGTACTGTACCTGAGTACATGTGTACTGTACCTGGTACATGTGTACTATGTCTGAGTACATGTATACTGTACCTGAGTATGTGTGTACTGTACCTGAGTACATGTGTACTGTACCTGGTACATGTGTACTATGTCTGAGTACATGTGTACTGTACCTGGTACATGTGTACTATGCCTGAGTACATGTGTACTATGCCTGAATACATGTGTACTGTACCTGAGTACATGTGTACTGTACCTGGTACATGTCTACTGTACCTGGTACATGTGTACATGTGTACTATGTCTGAGTACATGTGTACTGTACCTGGTACATGTGTACTATGCCTGAGTACATGTGTACTATGCCTGAGTACATGTGTACTGTACCTGAGTACATGTGTACTGTACCTGGTACATGTGTACTGTACCTGGTACATGTGTACTGTACCTGAGTACATGTGTATTGTACCTGGTACATGTGTACTGTACCTGAGTACATGTGTACTGTACCTGGTACATGTGTACTATGTCTGAGTACATGTGTACTGTACCTGAGTATGTGTGTACTGTACCTGAGTACATGTGTACTGTACCTGGTACATGTGTACTGTGTCTGAGTACATGTGTACTGTACCTGAGTATGTGTGTACTGTACCTGGTACATGTGTACTATGTCTGAGTACATGTGTACTGTACCTGGTACATGTGTACTATGTCTGAGTACATGTGTACTGTACCTGGTACATGTGTACTATGTCTGAGTACATGTGTACTGTACCTGGTACATGTGTACTATGTCTGAGTACATGTGTACTGTACCTGGTACATGTGTACTATGTCTGAGTACATGTGTACTGTACCTGGTACATGTGTACTATGTCTGAGTACATGTGTACTGTACCTGGTACATGTGTACTATGTCTGAGTACATGTGTACTGTACCTGGTACGGGGGACTGTCCATCCTGCGATACTTCTTGAAGTATTCTTTGATGAGAGCTTCGATCTGCTCGTACGGCTCCGTGTTGGTCAACCACTTCCTCTTCACCAGGCGCTCAAAGAAGGGCTGAGAGACAGACAGGCAGACAGACAGACAGACAGGCAGACAGAGAGACAGGCAGACAGAGAGACAGGCAGACAGACAGACAGGCAGACAGGCAGACAGACAGACAGGCAGACAGGCAGACAGGCAGACAGGCAGACAGGCAGACAGACAGAGAGACAGGCAGACAGACAGACAGGCAGACAGAGAGACAGGCAGACAGACAGGCAGACAGGCAGACAGGCAGACAGACAGACAGACAGGCAGACAGGCAGACAGGCAGACAGGCAGACAGACAGACAGACAGACAGACAGACAGGCAGACAGACAGACAGGCAGACAGGCAGACAGACAGAGAGACAGAGAGACAGACAGACAGACAGGCAGACAGGCAGACAGGCAGACAGACAGACAGACAGACAGACAGACAGACAGACAGACAGGCAGAGAGAGAGGATTTAGTGTAAAGGTCTTACACGAAACTAAACTGTGTGTGTGTGTGTGTGTGTGTGTGTGTCTCTGTGTGTGTGTGTGTGTGTGTGTGTGTGTGTCTCTGTGTGTGTGTGTGTGTGTGTGTGTGTGTGTGTGTCTCTGTGTGTGTGTGTGTGTGTGTGTCTCTGTGTGTGTGTGTGTGTGTCT
>JABXJD010002881.1:0-41996 GCA_013375575.1 Percina caprodes | reverse complement strand
AGCCTAGTATAGAAGTAGTAGTAGTAGGTTGCTTTTTCCTTTAATTATCACAGCTGCTCAATATTATAAAGATTATTTCGCTTCTTCAGAGAATTATGCAAAATTTATAACATACGGGGGTTGGAAAAGTCTATGATATCACATTAACATTAAAAAAATGCTAATAAGAGTACATAGTGAACTTTACATCTGATAAACATCCGCATGTTTAGTATTATCACTGTGAGCATGTTATCATGCTGACCTTAGCATTTATCTCAAAGCACTTCTATGCAGCCTCACAAAGCTACTAGCTTACTTACAGACTCTATAAATACAGTACACTACCTATTTATAGTTCATTCTTTATTTTGGATACATGCAGGTACACACTTTTGTCTGCCATAACAGAGGCCATCTACAAGCCCATGTAAATGTCTTCTCTGAGATAGCAGCATACAATAAGCTTTGGGTCAAATTCTACAGTAAATACATTTCAACAATTGACAATTTCAAGTTTCGGTTACACTTCATTACATTTTTATGAACCTGTCATAAACATAAACAAGTCATAAACGTTTATGTGATAACGCTTCTTTTAGTAAGTGTCATTTGGTTTTGTCATGACAAGTTATGGTTATAGTTAGGGTTCATCAGTCATGACTGTGGCATGTCACTCTTATGAAGATAACACAAATGAAGAAACACTAAGCCAGTATACACAACTGTCAAAACGAGGACGCCCTGTTCTTATCTAAATAGGATCAGCTTTTGGAGGATACTATCATTTTTGACCCACTTGGAAATGTGCGTAACCCTACAATTCAATTTCTGATAATAAGTTGCTGACAACCATGTCAGGCCAAGCTGTTTGTGTTGTAATGACCACAAACCGGATGATCAGTGAAATACTTATCTAAATTTAGATGCCTCTAAGTGCCAAACTGAGTTTACACTAAGATTAGTGTGACCAGAAAGAGGAAACTTTGGCAGAACTAGCTAAATAAACTAGCGAACGAAGTTGTAAGTATTTATTTTCCATCATAAATTAAATTTGCTTATCACTTTCTTACTTTAGTATTATATAAACTACTGGACTTTTTGTATTTCTACCTTCACTTTCTCATCCATGCATACAGATAAGTGAAATGGTGAGATAAATGGACCACAAACTGATAAAAGGATTACCTTAAAGGCATCTTATAAAATGCTGTTTGCAATGAATGAGATAAGCACAAGATATTTTGACATCCCTTTACGTGAGGCCATGAGGGTTTCCATAATTTAAACATATGCCCAAGATTAACACACTCTTGAAAGCTCAAGAACGGCTTCTAAATCAACCATTAAGTGAGAGTTGCTAAAGTGAACGTCTACAATTGAAACATGTGAAAGCTACAGAACGTTGATGTGGAGTCTCATATGTTGGCTAATTTAAACTCATCTCAACTTTCTGTTTGACTTTGCCTGATCTTATCTAGAATCTACTGAGTTCCACACACCAGATAAAACCTTTTACTATCCACCTGCATCAAGAGTGAACTTTCGGTGTCTTTAGTTTGGGGCACGTTGAGTACATGAAGGGGAATTCAGCCTGGTATACACCTATAGTTCTTGCTAGTGTAAATTATATTTGTGCATGAAATACATACGCACACAAACTTTAGCAGCCTCTTACCCTTCACTTGCTGTCAGGCAGATTTCTTCTCCATCTTGGCACAGCCTCACAGTGGTGAAACCTGGCTCCTCCACAGTGAGCACAGGGGACACAAGAAGGGGTGCAGGAAGAGGTGAGCAGCTCTCACAGCATTCCCCCTCCGCAGAGCCCTCAGTGAGGCTTTTGGCCTCCAGGGCGAAGCCTGGATGGGGGGGGGGGGTCCCAAACCCTTTGGTGTCCCAGGTGTTAAGAAGAGGATCAGTATGTGGATGTGTGCCTGGATTCCTTTGTTAATTAGGACCGAACCAGTCTCACTGTTCCAGGTCTGTGCTGAGTCTGTCTGTTAGCCCAAAGTCTACATGCGTTCCCTTGTACCTCGTATCCAACTTGCTTCCTCATAGCTCTCTCAATATCGCTCCCTGTCCCACCCCACTGCCTAGCTGCAGGCTTTGGAGAAGAACAGGATTAACGTCCCTTTCGATTACAGAGCCTGGATGGGTGACGTCAGTCAAGCTTCAGTCCCCTCTGATGAGTTGGCACACTGGGTCGCTAGTGCATCAAAGAAACATAAAAGGCACACAGATGGCACATGGCCCCACTATTGATGGAAGATGAATTGACTGAGGAGGAGCATATCTGCTCCTAAAATGGATTAGGAGAAGTTTTGCACGTTTTGATATGAGCTCCTGTCTATCTTCCCATCCTGTCTATTTGTCCACCATGCCTCTCTCTCTCTCTCTCTCTCTCTCTCTCTGTTTCCAACTTTGTGTGCCGTTGCTCCATCAGTGGATTTAGATTTGGACGATTCATGGAATTAGCCCAGGGATCAAGGGCTGGGGTGGGGAGGATATATATATATATATATATATATATATATATATATATATATATATATATATATATATATATATATATATATCCCTCCTACAGTTGGAGCCTGTATATATATATATATATATATATATATATATATATATATATATATATATAACAGGCTCCAACTGTTGCTAAACAGACAGAGCACTGCTAGCAGCAGTGTGTAATCCCCTCTGTAGGCTAAGTCAGTAGGCTGTATAAGGATACCATATAAGGGACAAGGAACAACATGGAGGGCGTCATCCTGATTCTGATAACTATTTAAAAGGGCAGAAAATCATATATTTTTGCACATAAGTACAAAAATGCATTAGTCAAATGCAGCTTTCATTCAGAATCACATTATCAATAACTTATAGACAAAACACATTCAAAACATTCAAAGTTTTGGAGAGTGTTGTGTTTTCTATTCAGTGTCAGGGGAAAATGGCAGTCCAATCATGTGTATGTGACAATTTCCACCAAAATTAGTACCAAAAAATGAGCTTCAGAAGACAGGACCGGTGTCTTATATTGACTTATCTTGCAGAGACTACAGTAACTTAGCTGCTCTCCACATACAGTATATTGTAAAGCAACCAATTTCAGATTAGTTGCAGCTGTGACTTGTTCAGGTAACAAGCAGAAGTGGAAAACTCAGTGGCAGCAGCTAGTAAGCAGGTGAGGAAGAGCAGATCTTATGACAAAAGGTTAGCGTGTGTATGCTGGGTCTCTAATTTGTATTCTTCTACAATGACCAAGGCCGATGACATAAAGGTTTAAATCTATCTGTATGCAACTAGGGTCTTAATACACATTTGATATTTTTGCAGTTTATGTTAAGTATAAGGGCAGCATTGTACCCAGTAGTCAGAGATCCCACCACACATTTAGAAAGTCTCAGGCTTAGACTATTGAGTGGCCTGATTGATTGATTCATAGTGCCAGATAGATGGTGTTAAACGAATAGACAGATAGCATTAAATAGATACAAAAACGCTTTCTACACCTCCAAGCTTTATTAAAAGTCATACACTCTGTGATCCCAAAAAAAACACATATGCCTTTGCGTCTGTCAACAGTATGTATTAAGTTAAAATTACAATGTATTATATCAAAAAAAACATTACATTGCAGCTAACTGTTTCATTAGGCCATTCATTAGACATCATTTGATGTTTAGTCATGGGGAGTGTGTGCAGTTGTGGGGACAGCTCTGGTGAAGCTGGCGTTTTTTATTATTAAATGGAAAAAGAACATAGCATTTAAATTTCTATTTAGTTTCTGTGCTATTCCACCTTTCATGTTTAAATCAGGACAGGACAAGACAGTACAAGTACTGATCCTAAATGTCACAGCTTAGCATGTGACTGTTATTACTTTTTTAGCCAAACAGAAGAACCAAGAAAAAGGAAAAAGTCTTATTTACTTTAAATTCCTAAATCATCTGTTTAAAAATGCATTTTAAATTTAACAGTTTATACATATCAATTTGGTTTGTGTCAATGCATCAATATAGAATTTTCTTGCCATGTTTTGGCCATGACATTTAACAATTAAATACGTTTCTGGGCATGCTTTGTGGCTTATGACAAGGCTGAAATGTATTAGCATTTTGCTCCTGAAAGCAACTATGTACAACCTTAAAACAGTTTTTTTTTAAACAGTATAGATTATTATAGTATAGATTATTATATTATTGCCTCAGGGATGCATAGACAAAAGGTAAGACTTTTTTCTATCATGTATACAATATATGCACAATATATAATCTGTCAAACACCACTTATCACTTGTAGTAATTTTCACCAAGTTTGAGTTCTAATTTCAGTAGATTATAAATCAGAGAGTTGATTTAAGTGGTATTTGTACATGTATCCTCCACTACAATACTGCAGAATGCAATTTTGCAAATGAATGATCTCACAACTTTATGCTTGTTATGACTGAAAACCAACAATACCTTTTTTTGAACACCAGATTACTTGACAAGAACATTTTGAAACATTCATTGTTATGGAGATTGGACAACATGTAGAGAGGCTGAGGAACCTCAACTGATTATCACTTTGTTTCTCAGTGCTGCCCTTAATCACCCATCTGGCTTAGGTTTACTCACTAATTATCTCTGCTAATTCTATCCTGCCATTTGATGTAGAAGTGTAGATTGAAGATTAAAATCAAAAGAAATTTCAAAATCCAGTTTAGAAATTTAAGATAAATCATAAATCGTGGTTAATAACAGCATATCTAACTATGAATTTGTTCACATACAAAATCCAGCTATTTGAAATGTAATATTCTGAATACCATCACTAAACTCCACCTTTGCAAACAGGAAGTTAATAATTAGTGCAGACAAGCAAATCTTGTTATTACTGAGTTAACAATAATTTAAGAATCTGATAGATAAAGAAGCTTGATAACCTCTGTTAGTGCAAAGTGTCTTCTTCACTATTAACCAGTTACTCAATGTCGTACGAAAACCTACATCACTGGACAGTATTTATATCATACGTATCTTCACTGCACAAACTTTGAACTGCAAGTGACATTCTGATGTTGTAACATGTATACCACTGTCACTTCCTTCCTACCTCAAGGTTAACCCAACCACATCAATATTGTGTTTTTAACTGTTACTTTAGAAATGCACTAAACTACCAGAAAAACACTATGACAAAAGTTTGTCAGGCTCTAAAAATGTTATTATCACAGCTTATTTAAGGAATCTGAATCTTTGTATAACCTTTGTTGCATCTTCAGGTAACACAGCAAAACCACCTTACTTATGTCTACCTGGTACTCAGCTAAAAACACTCTTCTGCTAAGCAGCAACATTTGTTGTATGTAAAAATGTCAGAATTTGCAATCAAATCTCGTGAAAAAGCTCTGGAAAAATGTTTTAGACTATGACTTGTGGTACTGCAATGGATATGTTCATTAATTTACGTAACTGAAAGTATATTTACATATTTTTATATGTACATTTTTTTTTCAGTCTTCAGTCATGGTGTATGAGAATTCTTCTTCACACGGGAAATGCTTTTAAAATGAGTACATACATACATACATATATACATACATGCAGCTATCATGATGTGAAACATGGTTGCATCAATATACACATTTTGCTTTTTTGTATGTGCAAAAATACTTTATTTTGCAAATATTTACAAAGGGAATACAAGAGAGTTTGAGTTGCTTTCTTGTGAAATGAAAGTCATAATAAAAACAATTCACACTGTTTAATTTCTGGACCTAACGGATGTCTTTGTCCATGTTAGGCAGACCAGACCTGTTTTTCTACAATCTGACTTATTCAGCTCTGCAATTATATATTTCTGCCACTACAAGCAGCTGAATGACAAGATTTGGAAGAATCTGCACTGGTGACGAGGCTCTTTTACTGTAGCAGGAAGTTGTATTCTGGGTCCAGTAGCTAAATGCCTGAATTTATATTATACAATACAAATACACAGAATCTGTGCTCCGTTGATTTGTGTCCTTGTCATGACATTTTCTTTCTGCTGTATGGTCTTGCTGTCATTGCATGAATCAGTCAGTATACCATGTAATTTTTCAACTAATAAAGTCACTCAGGCTCCAGTCTGCCTGCATCTCTCATTTTGTTTTTTGAGAACAGTTTAGCAAGGAATTACTTTTTCATTTTAAACAAAAACATTTAGGACTTTTTTCACCTCTGACCATCCTCTGGATGCTGCCCACCCCAGAAATAGACTGTAGTGCAAATACAAAAATGAAAGAACAGTTGTTCAGTACGCTATGTCACATGGGAATAACATGACATTGAGATCCTTAGTCAATCTCACTGAATATCGATGTGAGATTAAGCTAGTGGTAGCCGTCATGACCATGTATTTAGCCTATTAAGAGCAGGACTACTCCACTGAATTTGACAATACTTTCGAATGTTCTAGAACTGTCCTGTGAGAGGCAGCAATTAGCCGCAAGGCTTCTAGTCTGCCGGAAAGCCAGAGGTAGAAGAAGACGCTGTGTTTTTCAAACTAGCATAAGCCATAGAGGCGGTAGATGCGGTAGCATAAGCGAATTGCATTTTTTATTTATCAGGTTTGCTTTAACATATAGTTTTTCTAATGGATTTAGAAACTGGAACGTACGAACCCGGATTTGTTGGGATACGGTTTTGTCAAGAATGGTGAGTTTGTGGCCAAACAGAGGTTAATCTAAACTAACGTTAGCTAGCTAGCTAGCGTTACGTGTTAAAGCTAAACGCATGTTAACCTAACGCTGTCTTAAACAATAGCTAACGTTGTTTCTTATTTTAAAAACAAATTGAAAATATCCCACTATAAAAGCTGACCTTGTTTTTCAGTAACAACATGTTATACCCAAAAGAAGACAAGGAGAACCGTATCCTGCTTTATGCGGTAAGTAATGTTAACGTTATCTGGTCCTGTAGAAAAGCCCCAATCAGTAACTTTGAATTGATTTTCCATTTTTTAATTTTCCTAGCTATCGAAGTTGGCTCATGCACCAATTTCAATCAGTTAAAAGCAGTGCGTCTGTGAAGTTGAATGCATTATTTGATGAAAACAGGGATCTCTCCAAACATGCTGATGGTTATGTTGACACATAATACTGTCCTGTGATAGGTTGTTGTTGGCATTAACTCTTACAGTGCTAAGAAGTAAAAGTCTAGAGGGATGACTTGTTACCTTAAATGTCCTTTGTATGCCTGTGATAAGTTGCTGAATGACATTTTATTGAACTCAATCCACAGTGCAGGAATTGTGACTATCAACAAGAGGCAGACAACAGCTGCATCTATGTCAACAAGATCACCCACGAGGTTGAGTAAGTAAAAGAAACCACAGTGCCACATAAAGTACCAACTTCTTGATTTGCTTGACATTGACAATATGTCACACTGCTGTTCTCAATGCAGTTTCATCCCTGCTTTAAAGACTTGACACAACCCTTGGAAATCTTGTCGTTGCTGAAACAGGCTAAACACTTTCCATTCTGGTTGTTCCCCAGTCACTGACAAATCAAGTTAAATACATTATCCAGACACTTTCAGGTACAACGTTTAATGGGATATTACGAAATTCTGTAAAAGAGAATCACATTGATTGTAATTGTGCACATTCTGACTGCAGACATTACTTATTTTGTTTACAATGGTGTAAACATGGTGTACATATGAGTGTCTACACATGAAGCTAAACATTTGTAACAGGGCACCTCTATAATGCCCACAATACTAACATTACATTGCACATTTTACATGTGTAATGTCAGTCACTGAGGGTTAATTGTTGGAAAGTCACTAGCCTCTTGCTTCTGTTTTTTGTTTTTTCCAGTGAGTTGACACAAATCATCGCTGATGTATCTCAGGATCCAACACTCCCGAGGACAGAGGACCACCCCTGTCCCAAGTAAGTTTTACCATAAGTCAACCTCACTCTTTCTCTGGAGTTTCCCAATTGTTCATCTGTGTTTTTAAGGGTAATAATTATTGTGTTAGTTTGGTGCAACATTCAGTATAGTTGAATTTTAGCAGAGAAAACAATTTGGTAGACTTACAATTTGCATTGAGTGTCTTTAAATTGATACCTAATTCACAGCAGCAAGCTTTTCTATAATTATTTATGTCTGATGTACTAACAAATAATCAAGTTACCCTCATATCAGAAACGGAGCAAACTTGGTGTCTCATTGAAGTCCTCATTCTTACCACCTGACAAATTTAAGCTAAATAGCTACTGGGAATTTAGCCCTTTTTGACCTGCCTGCCATTCTGAGAATAATACTGTATCTTTACCTTGCTGGATGATTGACTCTGTTCACCAGCTACACATTTATTTCACCACGTTTCCATTTTGAACTTGGCAGGTAGTAGACAACTTGTATATGGTTGTCCAAAGATTTATATGGGCAAGGGGGGCTGGAACATTATGAGATTTGCCAGTTTATTTTGCAAGTGCACCAGTGTCCTTAAGGCACACTACCATCCTTTTGGACTTTGATTTTGAAATGAGACGTAACATTGAGCAACTAACATTGTGCCTGTCTCTTCCCAGATGTGGACACAAGGAGGCAGTGTTCTTCCAGTCTCACAGTATGAAGGCTGAGGTATTGATCAATGTTAATAAAACACATAATGCGTGACCTGTTGTCTTAATATGTTTGTCCAGTAATAGGTTTAATTGCTTTCGTGGTCAGTGAGGAAACACCTTGTCCTGTTCTTTGTCCTGGTTTTTTGTTTGGATTTGAATTGAATAGAAGATCTAATATTGAATAGAAGATCTAATATTTTGACATGATGTTCTGTTTCTCCTGACAGGATGCTATGAGACTGTACTACGTCTGCACAGCCCCTCACTGTGGACACAGATGGACAGAGTAAAGCTGGTGATAATGAAGAGGTCTATTATGTGCATCTACAGTATTGGTGTTCACAAAATGATGCAGCTCAAATAGTTGTTTTTCTACTCTAACTGGGCAGTTTGTTATCAAAACTGATGTTTGTAGACCCTGAAATTATCTTTGTTTGATGACTTGCAGTTTGTCAGACACCATCTTGTGAATATATTGTATTAATAGTTTTTTTTTATAGCAGTTGACATTTTTTAGTGGGTTTTGTTAGATTAAAAGAATCGGTTGTTTCAAATGTCTGAGTATTTAATGAAAACATGTAGCAAATACTTGTCATTTACATTAGCATCATTAGGCCTCTTCTGTTTTAGACTTCATAATCATATCAGGGTTATACCACTTCTTGTTCCCTCCCACTGCAAAAGCACACACGCAATATATTGCAAAACAAATATTACTAATTTTTTTCTTAAAACTCACATGACTAAACATAATTTTCAAGCAGTCACACCTCATCTGTGGTACAGAAACTGCCAGAGTTTTTCTGTCACTGTGTGGAATGTTGACCGTGCTGATTCTACTTCCTTCTTTTTCAAATGCGTATATTCCAAAACAAAACTGTTGGGTAACTGTAGACTTAGTCTTCTAGTGATAGACTGGCTGTTACTCAACCAACATGACCAGTTGGAATGTAATTTGTGTGCACACACATTCACGTGGAACAACATAGAAACAAGGAAGGTGTACTTCCCATGACCACACCTCCAGAAATGGGCTCCTTGATAAGGCAGCTGCACCTTTGCTGCAGTCGAAGGCATCTGTGTAAGGCGATATGGCCCAAAAAGGTATGACAACAAACCGCTTTCACTACAGATATTTGGAATCTTTGTAATTACCTCTGCAATTATATTTTCACTTATGGTATAAGTCAACATCTTTATTTTGAATATGTTTTTGATCGTTCAAACCGCTTTTCAGTGACCATTGTTTCAAGGCAGCAGTGGGGAGCAGCTGCCCCCAAAAAAAGGGAGACTCTGAAAGGCTCTGCCCAGAGAGTTGTCATACACCACACTGCCCTCCCAAGATGCAAAGGCCAGAAAGAGTGTATGGACCGCCTTGTCAGCATTCAGAAAGGGCATATGAAAGACAGAGGCTTCGATGACATCGGATATAAGTGAGTAGCTCTGTTGCCTTCATTGCTCAAACTGTCTAGGCAAATGTCATTTATGAGTTATGTTTATATAGTGTATATACAATGTGGACCTATTAGAGGAAATTTAATTATGTAATTATTGTTGCTGCTTCTTTTTAATGCTATAGTATCCACAACCATACTTTCTGTGTGTTTCAGTTTTCTTGTTGGAGGAGATGGTGCTGTGTATGAGGGCCGTGGCTGGGGTGTGGTTGGGGCACATACCAAAGGCAATAATGATGACTCACTAGGGATTGCCTTCATGGGAAATTTCAAAAGTAAGCTCACCTATTAACTTTTTACTTTGTGCGGTTAGAGGACAGCACATGTCTAGGTAGGGGTAACAAAAGAGGGGCAAAAATGGAAGTTTGCATACACTTTCAGGATGGTGTTAAGAAGTCAGATACAATGATAATGCTACTTTTTTTGCTTTCAGGTGACACACCAAGCACGGAGGCAATGTCATCAGTCAAAAAGCTGCTGCAATCTGGAGTCTCTCAGGGCTTTCTAAACCCAAAGTTTTCCCTGTTTGGGCACAGAGATCTGGGAGAAACAGAATGTCCAGGAGAAAAACTGTATGCTGCACTACCACAACTGAGGGGTACCACATAAAGCTCATTGCAGATTCTGATTGTTTTGATTGCAAAAAAACTCCCTAGCTTCATATAATAAACAAACCACCGGCTCTTTGTTAATGCCAGATGTGGAATAAACAGGGTGACAGGATGGAGAAGAATTAGAAATAAATACTGACTCATTATTTCTTATGAAACTTTGTTTCATTCATGGCTGTCCTCTGAACTAAGGGAAGGTTTGTAACTTTCTCTTACAGCAGAGGGAGCCATCAAATGGGATGAGAGCAATAGGCTTGAGAGTGCAAAATGCCTGAAAGTCAATGCACTTTGTTGTTTGTCACGGGAGCTCTTACTTGTTAATTTGATTACATTCTTTCAATCTGCTATGCTACTTTTTAGTTACCTAAGTGCAATTTTTATATAGAGGAAAATGCCCTTTTACTTATGGAAGTATTCATATGTTAAAGGCATTTGCCTTCTGTTGTTTAATATCACATTGATTTAACCTTTCTGATGTTAAGCTACAGGTCCTTTTGAAATAAATACCATGTGATTAGCAATATTGTGATTATCTGATTCATTTTTTGCTCCCCCTCTCCCACAGAGGACAGGGTTAGCAACAGAATAGAGCTTAATGCATGCGTTTAACAATCTGAGTCATTGGAATGCCAATTTCTTTTTTGGAAGAGCTGTATTTTCATGCTAATTGCTTCAGGTTGCCACTGTAAAATCACTGTAAACAACACCTTATGAAATATTTAACAGAGAAAAATAACCAAGGAGATTACAAGTGTTGAGACTACAATGCATGCTTTCTGCAGTGCCTGAAACATTCCCAACAAGTGCTCACTTGTGCAGCGCAAGGATTATGCAGGGAGGCCCCTATCAAATTGACTAAGAGAAGGTATAATGGTAACAGATTATATGTGTAGTTCTGGTCGTCACGTCTGATGTCTGGCATATGAACTTAAACGCCCAGCATTACAGTTAAATGGATCAGAATTGTCTTTAATTAGTAATAGTCTTTTAATGTAGTAGAGGTATGTGTCAATCTGTAGGCACATGTCACTATGCTGCCAATCATTTGTGGTAATATTTCCAAACAGAATATAGTGGTCAGGTTCTGATGGTGCAGTAAACTTTTTGAAATGTCAAGGTTTTTTTTTTTTTCTTCATATATTAGATTAAATGGACGACTTTCTTCTATGAGCGCTCAGAAACTCAAATTTACATTGGATTTTTTTTCCAAAAAAGGAAACCTTTCAAAATACATGAATTGAGAGTCCTGTTTTTTAACGTTCAGCCTTTTTCCATTTACAGAAAGGTTCAGAAACCTCTGCCTCTTTCAGAGCCTGTGCTGTCGTTTATTGTTATAGCAAATCATGTTTTTAACTATTCTCTTGTAAAACTGATATCACTGCACTGACTTTCCTTTTTATCTTTGGTGTTTGGAAAGAATATAACCACGTTTTTTGCTGCATCCATGTGCCGTCTGTCTATGAAGTAGGATACCTCGAAAAGTTTGAAATGCACAATGGGGTTTATATGGTTTGATAAGCTGTTTATTTTTTTGTTTTCTTTTTTGATAAGCTATTGAGTCTAGTGCAATAATTGATTTCCAAATTCTTTCTTTATGGTTCTCAAATGTCTCACTGGTGATGGAAGTAAAGACATTTAGCTTCAGCACCATAAGGGAGCTAATTTAGTGTGTTCAAAAGCTTCAGGTGAAGATAATTGTGAGACAGAGCTGTGATAGGCCGGGGCACAGTGGGTCTCACATGAACATTATTGGTTGGGTTTTTGTAAATAACATCACAGAGTAAGGTCTAGACCTGCTCTTTTATGAAAAGCACAATGAGTTAACTGTTGTGATTTGGCGCTATATAAATAAAATTGAATTGAATATACTACATAATACAACATACAAAGTAAGTGTGTGTGGTAACCTTTAAACCAGTGCTGTCCCACACAGAAAATTAACAAAAGACCCTGACTCAAATCCATTCCAGGCAATCTTTCACTGTCTTCGGGATCCTTTTATGAGGCAGGAGTGTTGTACTCTTGACACTCAGCAACACCATCGAGAGTAAAGTTTGTACTGTACTGTGTTATCAAGTGTGCCTAAAGTGGTTTAATTTTTATTTACTGCACTTTCTGGAAGACAAAACATTATGTAGCTTGCTGTCTTCACATGCCTCATCGGATGAGATGAATCACTGTCTTCATAGGTGAGAAAAAGAACTTGCCTCTCTCTCTCTCATCAAGAATGTGAGTATGTCAAAAGCATCTGTGCTTAAATTTTGAGACATCAAAACAAATAAAAGTTTGATCAGATTACCACAATTCAACATGGATAAGACAACCTGCAGAAGCTTAATATACGGTTTGGCCCCATACAGAGAAAGTTGGGCCCAGACCTGTCATCTGCCTGGTGACTCACTAGTGGAGAGTAAAGCATTTTGATTTGAAGCAGTTAATCAAGTGATTTCAAGATAAAATCCGCTAACAGGTGCATTTTCCCTTTTTCTCACGGTCGTGAGACTTGTTTTAAATCTTGCAATAACAGGTTTAGAAATAAGTGGAATCACCTTGCCCTATTTTCAAAAATGTTGTATGTTTAGGCCTATTACTGACAAGATCATTCAGGCTACATTTACTTCTTCCTGTTATAGGCATTTTGCCAAATCGTGGTGTCAAGAAAGGGGCGCAGAGAGAAACAGAGTAAAAAAAAAAAAAAAAGCAATGAAGCTAGCCCAGAGGGTAAGGCGCGTGTTGGAGGGTTACATTTCATGAGTCACGGAAGTATTATAATTAAACCCGAGAGTTCACCCATCAGTCACACAGATTGACAGCATTATATCCCGGGTTCAAACGTCTCTTTTGCATGCTTTAGGCTCAATTAATATTGAGTTTACCTTGGATTTTTTAACTTTATTTTTTTTAAATAATGGCATAGAAGTGGTAAAGCCAATAAAGCATTGAGTCACATTGTGTTCTTTGATTTGCTCGAGAAACGTGATCACACATCTTTATTGGGTTAAATTAGTTATCGTGTAGATCCAGCAACTGCATTACTATGCACTACTGTTTATGGTAACGAGTCCTGAGCTGCTGTGCACATGCGCATTGGTTGGCACGCTGTTCTGGCCGGTGCGTCTTTGGCTCTTCGCCTCTTTGAAGCAGCACATCTTTGCTCTGTGGGTTCAGTGACGCGCTCTGCTCTGATCACCGGACGCCTCTAAGGAATTTAATTGTGACTTTAATCTTTAAGATGGAAGACTTGAAAACTTCAGACCAATTTTTTCACAAGTCCTTCAGCATCAGCAGCCTGTTGTTAAGACGAGAGGGAGTGATGGGTGACCAGGAGTGTCCTTCTCAGTCTCAGAAACCGCGCTCCGCACATCCAGAGAAATCCAGTCAAGAGGAAAAGTTTGACAGTGAAAAGAACTGCGAAGCGTCCAAACTGTGCATTAAAGCGGAAATGAAGCCAGTGAGTGCAAATGGAAAACGAGAAGGAAATAAGGGAGAATCAAAGATAGGCGTTGGAGCAGAAGAAAGCGTTAATCCTGAGAAACCTCCTTTCAGTTATAACGCGCTCATCATGATGGCTATCCGCCAGAGCCCGGAACGACGGCTCACGCTCAATGGTATCTATGAGTTTATTATGGACAATTTTCCATACTACCGCCAGAACAGACAAGGATGGCAAAATTCAATCAGGCACAACTTAAGTCTGAATAAGTGTTTCGTTAAAGTGCCACGCCACTATGATGACCCGGGTAAAGGCAATTACTGGATGCTGGACCCCTGCAGTGAGGACGTCTTCATAGGTGGCACATCAGGAAAACTCCGGCGCAGGGCCGCAGCTGGCTCCAGGACCAAGCTTGCACTAAAACGGGGCGGAGGTCGTCTGCTGTCTTCCAGCACTGCAACCAGCGTGACTTTGGCTGCAGCAGGTTCATTTTACTGGCCGGTGCCGCCGTTTCTGCCTCTCCAAACACCAGTGCGCACTCACCTTGGCGCTGGGACTTATCTGAGAGCTCACCCCCGCTTCCCAAACCACGCCACATCGATGGTTTCACAGCGGTCCCGGTTGAGTGCAACAGGTGCTGTAGACGCCGACCGTTTCGTGCAGACGCACCAGGAGATGTCTTACATTGGACTCAGTTGCGCGCAGTCCCGACGCCATCAGATTGGCACCGCCTGCACCGCTTTCTCCACATCCATCCCTGCATGCCCCCTGCCGCTGTCGGATCCGTACTCTTTTAACATGATCTCCGGACAAGCCAGCTACTTTTACTCTCACCAAATGCCTTGTGCCGCAACGTTTAGTCCGTGTCAAGAGGAATGCGCAACTTCCAAGACATCTCCGGGACAATTTCTATCCAAGAACGGCCACTCAGACCTCGGGGGGTTTTGTAATGACTTTCGAAATTACTGCCCTCAAGTCAGTTCAAGCCCTTCGTCTTGGAATATAGAAAAATAGAGTGACCCACTATCTAAGATGTAAGACATTGTTGTAGAATTTAGATGAACAAAGTTGGTAAATAAAAGGCCGGAGCATCCTACTTAACAGAGGACCTGCAAATTGGATTTTCTTGAGTTTATGAATTTGTAAATGAAAGAAATTCCGCAAAATTTTCCCAATAATGTCTTTGCGTTGCAGTGAAAGATACCTAAATTGAAATAGGACATGTTTGCACTGTCCTTGTATTGTTTCATCAGAACGCGTAATGTAAAATTTGTCAGATTAACAAAAGATAGCTGATACATAAACAACATCAGTCAGCGTCTCACGTACATTGAAATTTAAACCGGGCTTATTCTGACACACGCCATTTCGAAAAGATGCAAAAATATATAGGCTAGTCTAGATTGCGCATTTGTTTTGTTTTAAAAAACATCAGTGTAACCAGGAATCGGGTCAAATCATCATTAAAAAAATTAAACTATATTCTTGTTTTAGAAACAATGCTTTCTACTTAAGTATCTTTTCTCATGTATTATTTTCCACACACATATGCACTTGCCAGTAGTAGAAACTGAAGTGGTTTGCGCGCATGCATGTCACTGTTTGAGGCCTAATGCCATCATCTCAAATTGTCTGCAAAATACCGAAAAATGTCAATTTAAAAAATGAAATAAAATGTTAATTATTCTGTCGGAGGAAGTTCAGAATGGGTATTCCAGCTAACAAAAAAAAACAATGTAATGCGATTATTTTTAGTCTTAGTAAGTGACATTGTTTTAAAATATTAGTAGACTGTGAATGGAAAAAAAATACAACGATACATTTGCTGCATTTATTGTCTTCAATTTGTTAAGGTTGAAACTAAAAAAATGGCATTACTTTTTGAATTTAGCCTAGGCTACATGTAATTAAACGATAAATAATACCCTTTAATTGTGTTTCCTTTTCACGTCATTAAGGACCTAGCCTACTGTTGTTGATTGGTCTCATTTGTGCTGTTATTGAATGTTTCGCTCTGGATATTTGAGCCCTCACATCCCGGACGTACATAGACTGATTACTTTTGAGTACAATTTGTGAGATCGCGGAGACGATGCCTCTTTACACGCTGTGATCCTCTACCTTTTTCAACAGTTCAATTGTGCACATGAAGCTTTCTTGAGGAGGCGTCATGTTGAAACAGTGCGCAGATGTGATGTAACTTCAACAGGTAGACATTCCAGTCCCGCTGATCTTATTGATCTGTCTTGTGTTTCACCCGGCGCTGACATCATTACCTGTTCAACTTTCCCTCACCTCTCCCTGAGATATAAATTAATAAGGAAACAGATGTACGCGGCTACAGATTAGAGCAGCTTCCTGGACGGCTGCCTCCTTCGGGACAAAAAACTCTTTATATCAAAAGACCCCAGCCCGTCACCCTTCCAAGCCCAGCCACATTCACAGTTGCCTGTGGTTAAAGCAGACTGGGCTGGATCAGGTAACTTCAGTGTTGGCAAACTCACAGTCTAGATTAATGCGAAGATAATGTTTTATTACCTGCATGAGTAATTGTGGCCGCAGCATAGAGAATAAAGAGCTGTGAATCAACAGGTGGTGCTAAGTAGAGTTTGGGGGCAGGCGTAAGAGATACTGTTCGCTGTTAGTGTAATAAATAACCCTATTTTTTGAGAGCTCCACAATAACCACATATCTATAAATCCCCCCTGCTACAGATAGCCTAATTAACATGTCACTTTACACAGACAGTTGGATGGGAACATTTTGGTGCTGATATCTGTTGCTGTTGCGACTCATGTGCTGAAAGTTGTAGACATGCTTTCTATTCTCGATTGAACAAAAAGCCACTTTGTGAAATTTTGCCACCAGAATAAATATTAAGGGGAACATATTTAAGAGACTGTACTAAAAATTAAAAGGTAAGGAGGGAGAGTCACAAAAGGGGGAGAATGGTGGACATTTTTCTTTTTAGATAAAATTATAGTGTACATTGTTCGTAGAGCATGGGGAGGTTTTTACTTTTACAATCACAGATATATACGTATGTAATTTAATTATTCATTGTACAAAATAAAAATAAATAAAAAGGTGCCATACTTAAACCAATGGTGCCTTTCCTGTGAGACATGTGAAATGAAGGTGTGTTGGCCATGTGCAGGGGACGCTCCTCCATCAAAATTAGATTGTAGACTAATATGTCCATTTGCAAATCAGAATATACTGGAAACCCTAAAGAAAGCAATACATTTGGCCATAATCATATGAATAAAGTGTATCTAAATTAGATATATTAGACATTAGTCTGATGTTTCAGTTGTAGGTAAAACTCTGCTCTCCTAATTGGACAACTGCAAAAGTGTTTTCAGACCACTCCAAACACATGTAGGCTAATGCCCCACTGAGCTCCTTTTACAAGCCCACTCTCCACAGTTTTAAGTCTTTTGCTAAGTGAGCTAGGTGTTGTTCATAAAGATATAGTAGCCTACAGCTCTGGTAATCAATCCCACACACTTGCCTCTCTCAACAGTACACAGGCTGCCTTTATCCGCATCAAGTGGTTTCCACAGGTAGAGCTGCCACCCTTTGAAATAAGGTGGGTGGCTCGTACACCCCCAGGCGTCTGTCTGTCTCTTGCCAGAAAGCCAATCTCTCAATGTCTCATTGCTGCTGTGTAGATAATAGCCTACATCCCAGTCTCTCTCTCTCACACACACACTTTCCCTTCATTCTTGTTGTGTTAAAGAGCAAAACAAAGACTTATCTGTTTGGGTCTGTGGTATCACTTTGGCTGCTCCCTCTACCATCTCTTTTCCTGTGACAGAAAGGGCCTTTGTGGTTAATATACGGTATACAGCACCCTAAAACAGCACCCCCTACATGCTTATCACCAGCCTGTAATAATCCAAATAGGTATTCAGAAAAAACTAGCAGCAGGCCCTACCTGTTAACTGTACTCTGTAAAACTACTCCATTGCATAATTAAGATTATTGCATTAAAAATTGAGAACATACTAAAATATACTTAAAGTGTCAAAAATAAAAAAGTAGGCTATTCAAATTATGCTGAATATGGACTAAGTCAGCGTTATTGTACAACGTATTAGTATATAGGCTGTTATTACTATTATTATTTTTATAATACTATTGCATATTATATCCATATTATATTACTATATTATATATACTATATAATAGGCTACTATGCTGCACTATACTCTACCATATTGTTGCTATTACAACACTGCAGCTTTTACTATGACATCTATCAGCACCATCACATCATCTGTATCAAAATGCTTTGTTTCATTTTTTTCTGTTCTATTTTGGTTGATGTAGGCTACCTCTTCTTATTTAGCCTATTGATGTAAAAACTGGCTGTATTTTAGGCATGGTGTTTCTGTTTGCAACAATCAAAATGTACCAGCTGGGGATCAATGAGGTAAATCTTTTTATCTTATTTATAGGGTTATTATAACTGATGCATTAAGATCAGTATTTTAATGGTGTAGTCGGTCAGGAGCTATGATATACTGACTGTAGGCCCACACTCAATGTTTGCTTTATCAACCAAATATATAACGCAAATGTAAAATAATTTAGTGGAGAAAATATCTGAAATACTTTTCTTTAAAATGTAGTGGAGACTACATCCTGTAGGTAGTAGCTAGTAGCTAGTAACTCAACGTTGGACAGTTACAAAGTAACGATGTACATTTTAACGGGACCGTAGTAACCCGGTAGTTATTACATTTTGAAGCGCGTACCAGTAGACCCGGAAGTAGTTCGATCCACACGAGTATTGATTGTAGATCGTTGCGGAGACGAAGACACCCGGTGGAAACGAGCGGCACACGATCTAAGGAGACTGTTTTCATAAATCAGCAACCATGTACGTATTTCTGATTGTGAGTCTGTATTTGGCCAAGTATTTATGTTCGGTCTCAGAGCCTGAACTTTGAATCGCAGCAGCAAAAAGCCAACGCTTAGCATGCTAACATTGTTAGCTTTTTAGGTAGTAAGCGATTGGATCCAAGGCCGGTTAACTGCAGTTGATATAGCTGCCCTTGTATGTCTTTTCGTTGCTATATACTTTCCAGCCCAGCTATGTTACATCTACGTTATTCTAATAACGAGTGAAAAACTGGTAATTTTTGTAACGGACGTGGTTCAAATGGAAACGTTATCTACGAGTCCGGAGTCACACAATAGCATTGAAGCTAACGTTAGTTAGCCAAATGGTAACACCAAGCACTAACGTTGCAGTATTTGAGCATGCGTTGTCTTGCGTGCGATACTTTACGTTGTTACAGCTTGTAATAAAATATATCATAAATGTGGCGTTTATCGTATAGTTTTTTTTATGCTAGAGCCATATCATGTGTTAGACAGGTTTCCTTAGTCTGTGTGTGTTTTGTGACAGAAGGCTGAATCCTCTGATGTAATTATAAGTGTTCAGGTAACGTTAGCCTACATACCAATTTACTTTTGTCATACAGTATGGTAACTTATATGGGCCAAGTCTATAAATGTGGAGTTAGCTGGCATCCAAGATAGGCAATGCATCTTAAGAAAAAAATGTATTTATGATTAACATTTTGTATTGGTATTGTTGTGTCGTTTTCAGGAGTCTCTTAACAAAGCCTAAGTCAGAGATGACCCCCGAAGAGCTCCAGAAACGAGAGGAAGAGGAATTCAACACCGGTCCTCTGTCGGTGCTTACACAGTCCGTCAAGAACAACACTCAGGTTCTCATTAACTGTCGCAACAACAAGAAGCTGCTCGGAAGAGTCAAGGCTTTTGACAGGTACTGAGCCCGGTCACTGACTTGTTACTTTACAGGTTTAAGTGTATAATATGAGAATAATACTTGATTCAAATGAAATAGGTTTGTAATATTCCACAATTTTGTTATTACATGTAATTCAAAATTGTATGAGCCCAGACTATTTAAAATCAGGTTTAAATAGTCTGAAATGAGTGTGAAATTCATTTTTGCATAGCATTTTTTTTAACATGCATGATGTTTTTTCTTTCTACTTCATCCTCAAAACGTTCTGAGTATGATGCAGACTGACACGGTTCCCTCAACAGGGAAATTGGATGCTTTCAGTCATCTCAAACCATGTCCAATCCAAACTCTCTTAATTGGCCATACTGGTCATACATTGCTAACTTCAGTCTAAGGAATCCCACTTGTGCCTTTGTGCACGAGATTTGTTAATTTGCATTATAGATGCTCCCTAAAATGGCCAAATAAGGCTAAATGGTCGGCTCCTTGTGTGGATGAGTTTCATTCACAAAAATGTTACTAAGAGTAAAAAGAAAGCTTTCAACGTTTCAGGTCTGCTGTCGGAAATCAGTAGACAACTGTCTAAAAAAACCTCTAAATTGTCAAGCCTTCGTGGTGATAATATAGTGAGCAACATTACTCATTTACCATTATGTTTGAGTTATATATTTTATTTCAGTTTCATATTTAAACTAAAAATTAATTGAGATTGAGTGAATATAAATTTTAAATCAATCTAGTATTTCTCCTTGGTGGAGAAAGGTAGATTATCCGTACAACAGGTTTGAATTTTGTTTATCTAAGAAAATTCAAAGTGGAAATTCTCTTAAATCACATCATTTTATTAATTAATCAAGATTAATTAAGATTTTTGTTGTTGGATAAGCCCATTGTCTTTTCAGAGTTTCCCCCCCCTTAGTGATACTATGTTTCAATGTTTTACTCCCTTGCTATCATTTTAGGCACTGCAACATGGTCTTGGAGAATGTGAAGGAGATGTGGACGGAAGTTCCCAAGAGTGGGAAGGGAAAGAAGAAGTCTAAGCCAGTGAATAAAGACCGCTACATTTCTAAAATGTTTCTGAGAGGAGACTCTGTCATCATCGTGCTGAGAAATCCTCTGATCACAGGAAAATGAACTTTTTAATAGGCATCTAGCTGAATAGGTCGGTGAGCCTTTTTTTTGTTGTTGAACGATTTGAAGGTGGACTGTCATTAATCTACACCTCTTTGTCTTGTTGCTGTTTTGTCGTTGGATCACTGCAGTCACTATTGGGTAACATACATAGTGTCAAACGGATGTCTGTACTTTTTGGAGAGTTTTGCGTTAACAGAATTCCTCTGTATTTTTCATTTTAATAATAAAAGTGATGAATAGATTCAAGCATTGTGGAGGTCCTTTTTTTGCTTTAAGCTTCCAAGTTTCTTTGTGCTTAGAAAACATTTAAGGCTAGTTTAATTAACTTTTGCTATGTAATAGCATAGTAATGTAAAATTCAGTTTTATTAATCTTTCATTTTTTACTACTGAATATTTGGAGGTTGTATTGTTTCCATTCTTCTAACCTAAATATTGTTATTTATTTTATTTTTTTTTATCTATTGCACACCACATCAGATGTATCAGAGAAAGCTTTGGCAAAAAGTTGTTTTGGGTATCCATGCCAGCCTACTACTCTCTCCCTCATCCTGCTGTCATCCTTTCACTCTCCCCTGACAGCATCTTAGGTGTCGGGCTTGATTTCAGTCGGCAGCGCTCAATATGCGACAAACTGCCGTTTAAAGGCCCGCTGCATTATTAATGAGACCAGATGTGCTGACTGTCACTTCACACCCTCATCTCACTGCCATTTCAGGCTGTTCCCCTCCGCTGTTCAGCCCCTCCTGACCACTTTGTTAATTGTCTTAATAGCTTAACAGAGAGTCTCGCCTTACTTCCCTCTAACAGTTGGCACCTAACCTCTCGCTCTTTGATGCTCTCAAATTTAGTGGTCAAGTGTACAGGATTTTGATTGTGTGAGTAAATAAGCTTGTCTGCATTTTATAATTTTGGGAGAGCTGAATAGCAATGATTTCTAAAAGTAGAAATCCCATTTGCTGTAGCTGTAAGCCTTATAATTAGAAAATATGTGTCAAAGCATTTTAAATTCCCTTAATAAAATCTATTCGACTATGCCTAAATGTTACTTCCTGTTAAAGTATTATCTTTACATTTAATGTATCATACTTTACACAATGCGTTACTACTCTCACTGTTTACGATAGCGTGCCTAGGCCTTATTGATTTACAGCTCTCAGGTGAAGCCTGCTGGCTCATAAGGAGGATTTAGCCACCAAGGTAATCCACCTGCAATGAATTTGAAATATCGTGAACTTTTATGACATTTCTATGACTTGTGTAATGGTTTCTATTGCACTCCTGCTCTAGGCAAAATCTTGACTTATACCAAAGGTTTAAGGAGATCGTGTTGCAAGGGCTGGAAAACGTACAAAGTTTTGTGTTGTCAGCCCAGGGCATAAGGAAACACAGTGGATACTTAGAGCCCTGCAGCCACCAAGAGGCACCCAAATGAGTCAACTGCTTGTTTAAATATTAAGGTAATTTTAACCTAATCTTATTGCACGTATGCTCAATTATTTTTGCACTTTCTATGAAAGGAGAACTACTTAAAGACCATGTTAGCTGGGTCATCTAATCTCAGGGAAAAGATGTGCTAATAAAGGATGCATTTTAAAGAAAACAGGACTAATTGAAATGTATGATTTAAAAAATGATTTCATTTTTAGGTGCTTTAAGTATTTTGACATTGCCTAGTTAATTTCAACCTGCTGTTTTGTGTGGGAAAACATTAAAGTGGTTACCCTTGGCTTGAATGATTTGTTACTGTTTGTTATTTTTCTGGACACCACATTGCTAATGTTCTTTTCCCTTCTAAATGTTTAGAGGCATGTAGCATCACCAGGCCCGCATTGGCTGGTTGCTAAGAGTAACATTTGATTACCTTCTATGTGAGCTTGATCTACTGTTACTGTGACTAACACAACTAAATGTTTATTCTCACTGTTAGACGTTTGTTCCAGCAGTGATGTGACAGCTATTGTTCACACATAAAAAGAAGAGAGAGCAGAGAAATATTGTAAGATTTTGTAATTTGATGTGACGCTTCATTTATTCAGCCTATTTCCCTAATGTCTTTATATTTTGTGCAAGTGTTCAACATGCTTTTAACCCGGTTTGGTTCTGCATATTGGTTTTAGGAGAAAAAATTAATTATTCTATGTGTCAATTCTTTGTGTTCCATGTGTGTGTAAGTTCTGATAGCCACCCAGACATGTACAGTGCTGGAGGCCTGGGGACTCTGGCAGGCAGATGCACTTTTAATAATATACAATAAGAAAATAATAGAAAATTATTTATATAACGGTTACATTAGGGGCTCCATTCAAATTGGGATTTAAATGTGTTACATCTCTCAATAAAATAAGGTTTTTTCACTGCAAGAGTTGATGGTGTTAGAGAACTGAACTCACAGAAAATTCATATTTCCTTGATGTCTGATATCTACAAAAAGCAGCAAATTGTGTGGATTCAATAAATCTCAACTGGATACATTTACTTTCAACTTAACTCCCAAATTGAGAATGCACCAATGAAAATCACCATGAAAATACAAATGCATAGAAATATTACAACAAATGAGATGAGAGCAAGGTGCATGTCTCTGTTACACTGTTGTGCCTATGCCAAATTCAGTCTATTAACGAAAAGTGATCCATTAGGCTATAGTTCTTCTGACACACACAAGTGCACAGACAATGCAACAATGAATGCCAACATGCCTTTGCAATATAGCTAAAGCCACCTGATTATGCTGAATTACAGAGACAGCCCATGGCTGGTTGTGCAGGACTGCGTTGACCAACTTTCCTATCAGGTCCTGCATGTATTCAGATGAGCCTTTTTGTTTTGCTATAGCTGACCAAAGCTTTTTTTTCAGAAGCGGAAGTTAGGTATATCAAGCTAAATGAGCAGCTGCTTGTTGGTCTGCATGGTGGCCACCAGTGGAAGCCCACGTAATGTGTAAGCTATAGGTCCTCAATAAACTTGGCCTAGCTCTGCAACATGGGTTTGGAAAACATGACACATCTCAAAACAGTTCCCCTCACAGTTGCAGCATCCTGGAGGCTGGGACAAGGAACTGTCAAATACTTTGTGGGTCTATTTGGAGATGCTTGAGATAAAAACAACTTTAGGGACCTCATTTGTTGGGTATCATCGTGCACTTTTCTCATGTTACTTCACTCATCTCAAAGACACTTCAAGAAGTCTCTTTCCCTCCAGATTTTTGGAGGGGGTGAGCGATCCATGAGCAGGAAGGCAGATGTTTTATTCAGTAGGTAAACGATAAGAGGGGGGAAGTGTGATTATGATAGCGATCGGCCATGCATCGATACTCGAGCCTCCGGGTAACGTGACACCGTGCAGCGCATCGATCGGGGCCAGGTAACCGGAGCCGCCGCCGCAATTTGTTTTCAACCAGAGCCACGGTCCGGGTGTCAGAGCCTCGAGGCCAGGTGGAGAGAGAGAAGATGAGGGGGTGGTGGAGGAGAAAGGGTATCAACTCTGTAAACACACAAACACTGCCTTCACTCCTCTCTCTTTAAGTGTGAGTGACATAACTGCAAGGACAAGGTCAGTGACATCCAAAACAAGAGGGATCAGGTGTATCGAGCTGCTGCAGTAGAACCAGGCCTATTTACAAACACTACTGCTGGAGTGGCAAAGGAAGTAGGTTCAACTAGCACCAGGACTACACATTCAATTTAAATTGTTATATTTGTACAGGTTAAATCATTATACCTGGAGATGATATTATTAGGCTACATAATCCATTCAGTGGCTTTTCATGAAGTCTGTGGTGATGCAGGACTAGGGTAGGGGTGTAACAAAACATTGATGATGTATCAATTCAATCCTCAACGATCCAATATTATCAATACAAAGTGAAAATATCGACACATAACGTCATCTTTAAGATATGCTTTTTTATTCCCACTTTATATTTATTCTTTTTATTAAAAGAGTTGTGTATTTTTAAATTAATTGTCTGAAAGAGCTCAGTATTAAAATTGACTAATCATATTTGAGTTGGTTTTTGTTAACATTTATCAATGAAACTGACCGTTTTAAATGTATCATCTTGTATCGGTCGCAGGTTCCTGAATTAAATCGAATCAAAATCATATTGTGGCAGAGTTTGTGATATCAGTAAATATTGTATCATTGTCCAAATAATCAATATTATATAGTATCATGATAGAATGTTAGATTTGCATGCCTACTAGCAGGGCCTTAGTCCCAGCCCTGCCCTCAGTCAGGATTTTTTTTTTTTAAGTTTTTTTGGGGGGGATTTTCCTTTTATTTTAGTGACAGTGGATAGATATGAAAGGGGGAGAGAGATGGGGGATGACACGCAGTAAAGGGCCACAGGTCAGATTCAAATCCCGGGCTTGCAGGACTTAGCCATCATGGGGCAGACGCTCTTACTGGGTGAGCTAGAGGCCATCCCCTCAGTCAGGATTTTATCCATAGGTCATGAAATTTGTAGCTTATTTTAAAATGTTTTAATCACAAATTCCACATTTTGTTTTATTTTTTCATTAAACGTTCAATGAGATTGTAACCTACATTTTATTTCCCCAACATTATAGATCAAAATGTTGACCTCAGCAGTTCCTTGGAAACAGTCTCAACTCAAAGTCCACTTACGCACCACCGAGGTTTCTTCCTAAATGGAAGTTTTTCCTCGCTACTGTCGCACTAAATGCTTGCTCTTGAGGGAATTACGGAAAATTGTTGGGTCTTTGTAGACTTAGGTTTTTATAGAGTGTGGTTTAGACTTACTCTATCTGTAAAGTGTCCTGAGATAACTCTTGTTATGATTTGATGATATAAATAAAATTGAATTCAATTGAATTTATTCAAAGTTTTGGACTGCATCACATTTTCCTCATCAGCAGAGGGGGTTTGTTTGTTGCTTGTTATATAATACTGTAGTTAGATGTTAACTTTCCATTATCCTGAGCACTTTAAGGATTTTTCTTTCATGCTGGCTGTGGGTGGTGGAGAATACTAAGTCCCTTTAATTATATCCTTTCTTCAGTGTTTTGCCTAATACAGTCCAATTTGTATAAAATATTTAGACTACATAATATCATAATCAGGCTAAAATATTTCACAGAAGAAGGTAAACTTCTTTAATGTCATGTAAATCCTCTAGACCAATAGACTTTGGTGTATTCAAACTATACAACTAAGGCAATACCTGGATTTGATTTTTAAGCTAATTTTTTTAATGTTCATATAATATCAAAACTGACTAATAGTTGCTGCAGTATTTGTTGTGAATATGTCTGAAATGTATTTAGGATACAAAAATATCTTTCTTGAGGAAAGATGGCAGCATTCTGTAGTCCATTTCTGACCTGTTATTTACCGATTACATTCAATCAATTAAACAATTTTTATGCCTGATGTTACTCTTTTCCAGGGAGACTTGGCCAAGATAGACATCCGCACAAATAAAAAGAACAGTTTCACACTGATTACACAACATGAGAAAATACAGGAACAGCAGGAACGTTTCCAGTACACTGCTGTGTGAAATGTCTAACAGACATTTGTGTTTACTAGAAGCTATTAAGGTCATGTTGCCATCTAGTGGATTATTAATGGCATTAAAGTAATGTATCAGTTTTCCAACAGAAACCATGCTCTAGCTTGACTGATAAGCCATTTTAATTTTATCATACAACAAATTTACTGAAACTTGAAAGCATCATTTTTATTTTAATATTTACCACAGAAATCTGTCTCTCACATGCAGATTTGCCTTTCATGTAAGTAGCACAATGCTTGTATATTAAAATCAAAACAGAAGTTTAGGTTCTGAATGCATGCTTTATTTCATTCTATATTCTAGTACATTAACTCAAGTATAATACTTTACTTTATTAAAATTGTATGCAACTTTATAACTTTTATTGCATTACATTTCAGAGAGAGATTTTGTACTTTTTACTTCACTGCAATTATTTGACAGCTTTAGTTACTAGTTCTTTTACCAAATTTAGATTTTTGCATACAAAAACATATTTTACAATGTCATGTTTTCAAAGTATGTACATGCACAGCTGAAACAATTGGGCCTAATTGATTAACTGATTAGTCGATTGACAGAGAATGTACTGGCAGCTGCTTTGTTAATCATTTAAGTCATTTTCAATGCAAAACCTGTTCACATATAAAATGAAAGGATTTGCTGCTTTTTCTAATGATTTAAATTTGATTATTCTTACATTTAGTTATGTGATGCATAGCAGTTATGCATTTTTAATACAAGACTTGTAACAGTATTTGACAGTGTGGTATTAGTACTTTTACTTAAGGATCGGAATACTTTGGATACTAACTTGTATTTGCCCCATGAGGAGTTCAGGGCCTACATTTTAGGACATGTCATTTGGACTCTCTCTAAAATCCTTCTGCTGCCATTTGCTCTGCTGGCCTCCAGCCCCATACCTCTTAGTGAACAGTTGTGTCTCGCTCCTCTCTTCAGATTTTATCCTCCTCCGGTCACATTCCTTTCCTGTCAAAAAGAGATGGAAAGAGAAATAACCAGATGAACAGTAACACTCATTCTCTGTGTCCACTGGGTTTCCTTGAAAATACAAAACATTGGCTCGTCCGGAATAGCTTATACTGTTACTACTAATCCCTGTCTGGCTAACTGCTGCCAACCTCATCCAGACTGACACTTTGTTTCCCCGATTTAAGTTCAGTTGTATAATTCTCTTTGTTCGTCTACCATTCAACCAGCAGTGGAGGCTGAAGCTTTTAGACGCCGCTGCCTCAGGACTATATGCTTCAACAAGTCCTGGAATCTCTGATGTAAAATGAAGTAGAAGTGCACTCTGTTTACATAACTGCCTCTCTACAAACTCACAGGGATATAGAGATAAGTAGAGGTGTAACTCAGCCTGGTTGACTAAGCACATCCACGTTTTCCATTTTTCAGTTTCTCCATCTCACACTCACACACATCTCTCATTTAGATAAATCCCATACCTCAACATCTATTGGAGCCACTTTGCTCCAAATGTCATGGACGCCCCCTCGCTGCAGTCCAACAAATCTTCTGCCAGCTGCGGCCGGCGTTGACCAACTGACGTCATGCTTTGGAAATAAAGCTGTGGTACAGGGGAGGAGCACAGGAACAACCTGCAATTACTGCACAACTGTTTGTAATTCTTTATGAGCTACTTTCTGGGAATGGGACCAAACTTTTGAGACAGAGCCAGTGCAAATCATACAAACGCCTCCACACAAGTTTAAGCACAAGCTCACACATGATCTGGTGTTAATGTCTTCAACACTGCACACTCAGCAATGAGGCCAAAAAAAGGGTTGTATTCTTGACAGTTTGAGCTTCAGTGGAGAGCAGAGTTAAGAGGGATACGTGGCTAAAAAAAATACCAGACTAACACTTGTTCAGAGCTGTCATCTTGTATGTCTAAGTGTGTGTGTGTGTGTGTGTGTGTGTGTGTGTGTGTGTGTGTGTGTGTGTGTGTGTGTGTGTGTGTGTGTGTGTGTGTGTGTGTGTGTGTGTGTGTGTGTGTGTGTGTGGTGAGACTAAAGGCATATTGGCTTTCTGGATGTTTACACATGCCATGCAGGCGTAATGCATTCCTTTCTCATCCTCTCTTCCACTTCTATCCCCATTAGGAAGGAGTTATTTTAGTGTGCACTGTCTCTGTTTTGAAAACTTGGCATCAAACTCTCCTTTCATTGTTATTAGAATTAGAAAGTATTACTTCAGCATTTAACACAGGTTACTTAAATATTTCTGTAGTTTAATGTTGTTGCTTTTTGTCACATTCTCTATCTTTTGGATCAAAGTATTTTTTTGTTTCATTTATCTTTTTATTCCAAAAACATTGCTCAATAAAAGTCTATATAGAATAACTACTAAAGCCACAGACACTTGAAGTTACCCAGATAGCCAGTAGGGCGAGGTGGAGGGCTTGGCTTGACCCCTGGCATGGATGAGATGCTGCCTTCAATTGCTATTGGAAATTAAACATACCAACCACCAGCAGAAAAGAGCATTAACACTAGGCTATATAAAAACCACTACATCTTTTTTGCAGTGTTTAACTGTAGAATGGTGAGCAAAGTGGGGTGCGGGTTTGTGTCACATAAAAAACCCACCCAACTCCATCCATCCATCCATCTTCATCCGCTTATCCGGTATCGGGTCGCGGGGACAGCAGCTCCAGTAGGGGACCCCAAACTTCCCTTTCCCGAGCCACATCAACCAGCTCCGACTGGGGGATCCCGAGGCGTTCCCAGGCCAGGTTGGAGATATAATCTCTCCACCTAGTCCTGGGTCTTCCCCGAGGCCTCCTCCCAGCTGGACGTGCCTGGAACACCTCCCTAGGGAGGCGCCCAGGAGGCATCCTCACCAGATGCCCGAACCACAATCAACTGGCTCCTTTCGACGCGAAGGAGCAGCGGCTCTACTCCGAGCTCCTCTCGGATGACTAAGGGAGACGCCAGCCACCCTCCTGAGGAAACCCATTTCGGCCGCTTGTACCCTGGACCTCGTTCTTTCGGTCATGACCCAGCCTTCATGACCACAGGTGAGGGTAGGAACGAAAATTGCCCGGTAGATCGAAAGCTTTGCCTTCTGGCTCAGTTCTCTTTTCGTCACAACGGTGCGATAAACTGAATGTAATACCGCACCAGCTGCTCCAATTCTCCGACCAATCTCACGCTCCATAGTCCCCTCACTCGCGAACAAGACCCCAAGGTACTTAAACTCCTTCACTTGGGGTAAGGACTCACTCCCTACCCGAAGAAAGCACTCCATCGGTTTCCTGCTGAGAACCATGGCCTCAGATTTAGAGGTGCTGATCCTCATCCCAGCCGCTTCACACTCGGCTGCGAACCGATCCAGTGAGTGCTGGAGGCTACAGGCCGATGACGCCATCAAGACCACATCATCTGCAAAAAGCAGCGATGAGATCCCGAGCCCACCGAACTGCAACCCCTCCCCGCCCCGACTACGCCTCGATATCCTGTCCATAAATATTACAAACAGGATTGGTGACAAAGCGCAGCCCTGGCGGAGGCCAACCCTCACCTGGAACGAGTCCGACTTACTGCCGAGAACCCGGACACAGCTCTCGCTTTGGTCATACAGAGATTGGATGGCCCTGAGAAGGAACCCCCTCACCCCATACTCCCGCAGCACCTCCCACAATTTCTCCCGGGGGACCCGGTCATACGCCTTCTCCAGATCCACAAAACACATGTAGACTGGTGTGTACCTACTGGTAGTAGGTTGGGCATACTCCCAGGCCCCCTCCAAGATCCTTGCGAGAGTGAAGATCTGATCCGTTGTTCCACGGCCAGGACGGAATCCACATTGTTCCTCTTCAATCCGAGGTTCGACTATCGGCCGAACCCTCCTTTCCAGCACCTTGGAGTAGACTTTACCAGGGAGGCTGAGAAGTGTGATACCCCTGTAATTGGCACACACCCTCTGGTCCCCCTTTTTGAATAGGGGAACCACCACCCCGGTCTGCCACTCCTTAGGCACCGTCCCAGACTTCCACGCAATGTTGAAGAGGCGTGTCAACCAAGACATCCCCTCCACACCCAGAGCTTTCAGCATTTCTGGACGGATCTCATCAATCCCTGGGGCTTTGCCGCTGTGGAGTTGTTTGACTACCTCAGCGACTTCCACCAGGGAAATTGACGACAATCCCCCATCATCCTCCAGCTCTGCCTCTACCACAGAGGGCGTGTCAGCTGGATTTAGGAGTTCCTCAAAGTGCTCCTTCCACCATTCTATTACCTCCCCAGTTGAGGTCAACAACGTCCCATCCTTACTGTATACAGCTTGGATGATTCCTCGCTTCCCCCTCCTAAGGTGGCGAACGGTTTTCCAGAAGCACCTTGGTGCCGACCAAAAGTCCTTCTCCATGTCTTCTCCGAACTTCTCCCACACCCGCTGCTTTGCCTCTGTCACGGCAGAGGCTGCAGCCCTTCGGGCCCGTCGGTACCCTGCAGCTGCCTCCGAGTCCTCCGGGATAACATATCCCGGAAAGACTCCTTCTTCAGTCGGACGGCTTCCCTGACCACCGGTGTCCACCAGGGTGTTCGTGGGTTACCGCCCCTTGAGGCACCTAAGACCCTATGACCACAGCTCGCCGCCGCAGCTTCAGCAATGGAAACTTTGAACATTGTCCACTCAGGTTCAAAGCCCCCAGCCTCCACAGGGATGCCCGAAAAGCTCCGCCGGAGGTGTGAGTTGAAAGTCCGTCGGACAGGGGCCTCCTCCAGACTTTCCCAATTCACCCGCACTACCCGTTTGGGTTTACCAGGTCTGTCCAGAGTCTTCCCCACCCCTGACCCAACTCACCACCAGATGGTGATCAGTTGACAGCTCTGCCCCTCTCTTCACCCGAGTGTCCAAAACATACGGCCTTAGATCAGATGAAACGATTATAAAATCGATCATTGACCTTTGGCCTAGGGTGCTCTGGTACCACGTACACTTATGAGCATCCCTATGTTCGAACATGGTGTTTGTGATGGACAATCCATGACTAGCACAGAAGTCCAACAACAGACAACCACTCTGGTTTAGATCAGGGAGGCTGTTCCTCCCAATCACGCCTCTCCAAGTATCTCCATCATCACCCACGTGTGCGTTGAAGTCCCCCAGCAGAACTATGGAGTCCCCTACTGGAGCCCCATACAGGACTCCATTCAAGGTCTCCAAGAAGGCCGAATACTCGGAACTCTTGTTTGGTGCATATGCACAAACAACAGTCAGAGTTTTCCCCCCCATCACCCACAGGCGTAGGGAGGCGACCCTCTCGTCCACCGGGGTAAACTCCAACGCAGCGGCGCTCAGCCGGGGACTTGTGAGTATCCCCACACCCGCCCGGCGCCTCACACCCTGGGCAACTCCGGAGTAGGACAGAGTCCAACCCCTATCCAGGAGTACGGTTCCAGAACCGAGACTGTGCGTAGAGGTAAGCCCCACCAGATCTAACTGGTAGCGATCCACCTCCCGCACAAGTTCCGGCTCCTTCCCCCACAGAGAGGTGACGTTCCACGTCCCCAGAGCCAGCCTCTGCCGCCCAGGTCTGGTCCGTCGAGGCCCCTGACCTTCGCCGCCACCCATATGGCAGCGCACCCGACCCCATCGGTTCCTCCCACAGGTGGTGGGCCCATGGGATGGAGAGAGAGGAGCCACGTAGCTTTTTCGGGCTGTGCCCGACCGGGCTCCGTGGCAAACCCGGCCACCAGGCGCTCGCTGACGAGCCCGCCGTCTGGGCCCACCCAACTACATTCCTGAAATACTACAGTCCCAAATCCCTGGTCTTCTGGTCAAGGCGTATTGGTTGTATATTGCTTTAGGAATAAAACCAATAGATATCACACCTTTGAGGCCATAGCTCCTGAGCTTTGGACTTGAATACATTTAGTTCTACTTTACTTATGTCTATACACTGGTTATCTATTTTACGTCTGTTGCGTTTTATCGATAATTATTTAGCACAATGACATCTGCCCTAAAGGCGTGCTGTATATACTTTCTTATTTACAATATTAGATGCAATAGGTTACGTTGCCTAAAATACAAGAAAAGGAGGAGCAACTACTATTGAGTAAATGGGTAATCTGGTCCTGTTAACAAGGCTACCCTTACCTTACTTTAACAGAGGATGTTAAAGTATTCATGTTAAATTATTTTTTATTATTATTGTCAGTGTCTACTTAAAGTATTCTTGTTGATTCGTGGTAGAAACATCAATGTGTAAGCAGCATTATATTGATGTAGATGGTCAAGGTAAAGCTCATTTAAACTAGGCCTACGTTGGTTGGTTAGTTTAAATGTCCAATGGCATGAACATTTCACTTTCTGAGGTTTTTTATCATTAATATGCATTCTCCCAGCCTGCCTTAAATCGATCCCCAGTGGCTATGGTGATAGGTGTAAACCGAGCCCTGAGTATCCTGCTCTGCCTTTGAGAAAATGAAAGCTCAGATGGGCCGATCTGGAATATGGCCCATTATGAGGTCATAAGGGGCAAGTTACCTCCCCTTTCTCTGCTTTGCCCGCCCATAGAATTTGGCCCACTCATAAGAGAGAGACATCATGGCTTTCAAACAAGTAAAGTGGCAGTTGGTCAAGGCCACACCCTCAGCCTCCACCTTGCCCCCTTCTCAAAAGCTACAGACTTACAAATGGCACATACTAAGGAAAGCTCATTGTGGGACCGGCTCTAGTGGCTGTAATTCTGCACCAAGGCTGAATTTTTGGGAAAGAAACTTCAGATTCAGTATTAGGGGACCACTAAGGTCTATATAACAGCATCCAACGAGCACCATGTCATGGCACCTTTAACAATGCACCATAGTTTATAAGATGTTTTGTATGTAAACTGTTTATCTTCAAAGTAAAGAGCAACTACAACTCTCAAATAAATGTTAACGTAGTAAAAAGTGCAATAGCCGTCTCTCTGAAATGTTAGCAGAAAATGGAAATAGCAGCACAAAGAACACAAAAAAAATTGTGCTTATCGGTAGTGCTTGAGTAAATCCTTGTATTACTTTCCACCACTGCTTATCATACTTCTAATTTCAGTCCCTGTAACCTGTAAAGGAAACACTACTTGAAAATTCGAGTTATACGAGGCATACATGAATGCACCACGGGATTGTAGCCTACTTTGAAGCTGGCGGGTTGGGCCAGACGCCAGTGAATTTACAGACCTAGCGACAGAGGGAGCGGAGAAAAGTCCGGCGCAGACACACGGCTCTAATCTCCAGAAACAGAGCGGTCAACCAACGCAAGTGTGAAAAGAGAATTTCAGATTTTTTTTGTAGCTCGCTTCTTCTCGGCTTCACCTTTTAAGATCGTACAAACCACTGTGGGATAGTGATTGGAGTTGACAAACCCGCTTCACTACTGTACACCCCCCCCCTCTCCCGTTTCACACAACCAGGAAATTGTCGAGGTGTGTGCTTTCTTTATACCGCTAGTGGCTACCCCATTTGCGGGTGTAGATGCGCCCTTTTCGCCGATTTGTCTCGTTTTTTTTATTTTACTAGTTTGACTTTTAAAGCCGGGCTTCAGCTCTGAAGTCAGCCAAACTTCCCTACGAGGAGAGGACCTCCACTCTGGCCGAACAATGAGGTGGGTAAAGCGGCTCAAATCCCTTCATCTTCATTGTGTTTCCAGCCTACATTTTGTGTTTCGGCCACTGGTTTCACAAAGGCGACTGACCCTATAATACCTCTTTGGAGTCTGCTTAGTAGTTTAATCGCCACAGCAGTTGTTTCCAACGCATCACATCGCATTTCTCATTAACAAATAACTCAAGCTTCTGTCTGTTATGGTGTTGTTTAACTATCTTACAGGGCCACACGATGTTTAGCAGGTTTTGTGACCTTTGCTAACTTGATGGCTTGTGTATCAGAAAGTATTCGTGTTAGCAAGGTCGTACTGAAAGCTTGTAACGTTACTACCACTATTGTGGTAGTGTGGCTGCCTTTGGGAAAATATTCCCAGGTTGGGGTAGTGGAGCCGGTCATATTACAAAAATAGATTTGTTTTAAACGCTCCATATTGACTATTGTTTTGCTCATTTGGCTGATGCAGTTAAGTACTATTGTGCACGTAGCTACCTGAACTAAACCACTATCATGCAAAAATACCTACCATGTAAATTCTTAAGTGAACAACGGTGTAGTCATAGCTAAGGTCAGGGTAGTTTATAGAACATGTGAATGAGACTCGGTGTCCTGCTCAAAGGCACTTCAGCATGGTGGACTCTCCTAGGGGGCTCCATCAGTGACAATGACTCGAGCCACCCTGCTGCCCAGAATACACATGCTGTTAATATAATGTCTTGCATTTCAAAGCCACACATTAAACCTATCACTCTTCTATTTTCGCCATCTGGGAAAACCGAGGTTTGCACTGGGAACTAAATTTCCCAGTGGAAAGCCCATGTACACAAATTCCATATCCTGTCACAGCCTGTGCAGTTGGCAATTACATGCTTTGAAGCCACGGCTCTTGGCTGGGCCTTTTTTTTTTTTTCCTCCTTTTCCTCAGTCCTTAACATTTAAACGGAGCAGCACTCCACTTATGTCAAGGTCCAACTTTTTTCATTTGAAAGCTTGACAGATGCAAGTTTAATTCAGGACCACAAGGTACACTTGAGTACAGTGGTACAGGGCGGATAACCTGTGTGATTAGTTCTTTATCTCCAATCTATTGCACTTCCCTTACTGTAACAATATAACGTAGCTTGGCACACGGGTTGGTCCAGGGTTTGTATTTGTTTTACACATATTTCTGCATAGTAACTTTGATTACAGGAGGCACTTTAGCTGCCTAAAATTCTGCAACAATCGCAGTAATGCATAACATTTTGTTTTATTTATTAAAAATATTAAGTTATTGCAATGATCAGAAAAGATTACTATGGTAACATACAATACGGAATACATATGCAGTTTAATATGAATGTTGTCTAGCAAAGCATGAGAAATGATAGAATTAGTAGAAGAATTCACTCTATTTTTTTCTCTTTTGATATACCTGTGGTGTGGGAGTTATTGTCAGAACCAAAGATTGAAAATCCTTTATTAATCCCACAATGAGGAAATCCCCAATGTTGCAGCAGTTAGGGATAGGGAAGAAAGTACAAGACACACTATGGTACTAAATTTAATTATTACACATCATACAAGAAGATAAGCAAACTGCTTCGTCTTATTGCTCAGCTGCACTAAAAAAATACTTGCCCAACCATAAACCAGTGCAGAAATTAGACTGCACCAAACAAACTATGTAAATATGAAAGTATATTGCATTTTTGTTTATTTTCAGGTTTCATCATGCCCTTCAAAGTGGTCTCTCCTAGCTGTTGATAGGTGAAATCTGTCTTGATATTTGTAGGTCTTACTTGATCTGGATGCTGCTCCTGTTGGCCCTCCACTGTGGCCTCAATAGTTGATGCCATCTTGTATAATAGGTAAAGACTGGAATGCAGCTCCACTCATGCTCATTGTCATTTGTGCCTGTGGTATGTGAATGTTGACACAGAAGTGCAGTCAGTTGGTCAAAAGTTCAACAATTTGACCCACTTTTGAAAAGGTTTCGGTAATGCATCCTAACTTTACGCTACCATTTTACATTTGAAGTAATTAGAAACGTCCCGCTATTCCACTCGTACAGCGTTCTCTCCAATGACCACCTTTAGTGCACATCTTTTGGTTTAAAGCAGAAGCTCCTAAATAAAAATCAATGCTAAGATCACTGTATCAGCATTTCAGACTCTCATCCTTTGGTTAGGTGGCACAGGAAGTGCACCCATCTTCATAATGATTCACTGTTATTGTCAGAGGTGACTCTTGTTTCCCATCATGACTCATTGACTGGGTCTCTGTGTCTAAAATACTTATGTCCAATCAGACACCAGCAGTATGGCTGCCTCAGGCTCAGGAATTAAATCATATGACGTAAGTAGACAGGTGTAATGCATCTGCTTACTAGACTGTTTGCAATCTAACAAGTTCCCGGTGCTCAGTTTAGAAGCTTGACATGCCTGCAAGCGATGCAAAACTGGGCTCCTCCACTTTTCTCCTTCCTTACACTCTTGCATGAGCTTTTTATTGATCCTGCTTAAAAGCAGGGAAATGGCCTCCCCCTCAGTATCCTTTTGTGTGTCGGCTCCAGCTTTCTTCTGTCTAGGCAGTAACTGGAAAGGAATGCAGCTCTAACAGTGATCTTTGCAGTTTTGCTGTCAGTCATATCCTCTTCTTCTATCAGATGTTCAACGTCTTGACCTTATTTCTCAACAGGACAGTAACTGTTATTTAAGGCATTTAGCAATATTATTGCATGTATTTCCTTGTACGGACAACAAGCTAAAACTCATTGGTGTTGTGATAGCATCGCGTTTATGGCACAATGTTGTGTAATTTTCACAACAGTGTGTGTTGGGATGGGTCTCTACTTGTTCTCTTAATTCCTTTGCACAGTTGCACAGCGTTTTTGTTTTTCTTTTGAAGTGTATCAGAGTATAAACTTATTTTTTTTATTTTTTTTACTCCCTAAAATCTATCTAAAAATTAAAATTTTAAACAAAGAAATATTTGTATTCTTGGATCCCTTCATTTTTTTTACTTTAAATGCATAGCTTAAGCTATGTAAAACTGCATATGTCTTAGCAAATGGACATATTTCTGATTCACCTTTTTTGTCTTTTGACAAAAATCTGAATATATGGGATACATTTTGCATACCGGAAATTACTTTTAGTGAGAGCATAAACAGAGTTTTTAAATTAGTTTTTTTAACCAAAGGCATCCTAATATCCACACTTACCCCCGCACACCAGAAGCAATAACAATTTGAGGTAATTGGGGTGTGCTTGAGGGAATTCTTTCCTGCAATGGATTAAGAATAAGTACTTTATTTCATGCATCATAAAAAGTTGCATGTTGATATGCTCTTCAAAAGACTTGCTGTACAATTTGTGTGACAGTGTGTCTAAATGATCACAAAAGCATGTATGCTTCATCACTCCACAATCTGCATTATTGTAGTTGTCTTGTCCTGTGAGTTTTTCTCAAAACACTCAATCACCATCACCCCCCTCCCCCCTGGGTCCTCCCACCTCTCACGCTTATAAATAGGCCATTATGCTGGCCTGCCTCTTGGATTAGACGCTTTGCTACGTGAGTTGCTTAACATACAAAACCTACTATTGTCTACTTGGAGACAAATCCAGTTTCCTTGTGGTAGCCAGCGTTTTTCTTCTTTAGTTGGGTTGTATTAGGCAGTTTATCAGATCTGTAACAAATACATTTTGCTGTACAATTGTCTCAAATAATTGCGATTAACAATATAATTGTCATAAAACATTGTATTTTTTTGCTTTAATGAACTTTTAATTGACAATAGACAGATTATCCTCATTAATAAAAACAGAGTGTGTTAAATTTCTCTGGCTTGAGACAGCTACAGGCCAGGATGTTTGGAGTTGATATGGCACACCAAATTCTTTTATCAAAAAAGTAAGCTTTCACCGTTCTCCTTTTACATAATTGTTACCGGCCAACCCTTCCCCTTTAAGACAGATAGCCACGCGGGCCACATGTATATGTGATGTAACGTTTGTTATTGGAAGTGAGGCTCTCTGTGTGTAGAAAAGTACCGTAAACTGACACGGTGATGCACATGCTTTTCGATGGGTAATGAAGCTACAGTAGTCACTGTTTTATGTGTGCTGCAAAGGTGAACTAACTCACCTGATAAATGCATCGTTATCACAACATATCCCGGCCATTTGTCACCACAGAAAGCTGCTACCAGCCAGGCTAAAGCTAATATAGTTAGCCTAAAGTAACAAGGAGTCCGTCTGTCCCAACTAACTTTATGGTGTGGGGCCGCGATGCTGTAAACGTAACATTAATCTACAACAGAAGTCGGTGTCATAACGTAATTTACACTGATTTAAGTGTTTATTGAATACACAGTTTGTTGCTAGAGCGTGACATGCAGCTCTGCATGCACAGCGAACCACCAATCACAATCAATGTTGATGGATTTATCAAACAACCAAAGCAGGCCCCGCTAGTCGCCCACAACCTGAAATTTAGAGGAAGCAACATGCATGCAAGAGTAATATCATTCACTTTAGCCTGGCTTGATGGGTCAGTCATCCAGAGTATTCTTACCTGATTTCCCTCTCCAAAATCACTTCAGAAGAGTGGTCACGATGCTTACTTGCTTTGGCGACTTTAAAGCATTAAAGTTCAACAAAGAATGGTTCACATTAGAAAATATACTTTAAAACTTTATTTTCTATTTTGATGCACTCCCCTACAAAATCACAGCAGTAGTCAATAATGATTTACTTCCAAATAGAGCTATTTATGTCATCTTGGAAAAATGTGCCTTTTTTCATATCACAGTATCGTGCATGCCTATTCCACATCAAATGCTATATTATGCCATTTCTAGCAAACTTCCTGGACAACAATGAGGGCAAAACAGCCTCACCGATCTGTTTTAACTGAATATTCTCTAGTCCAGCTCAGCTTAAAACACAAAATCCATCAGGACATGTTCACTACCAAGCTTGTTTGTAACCTTTTAGGCTGCCAAGATGTTTCAACTGACTTCAGCAGTTTACACACTTGACGGTCCTGCTGTTACAGATTTGAACTAACCACAGAAAGTTGCCTCAAAAAGTTGCAGACTGAATATAGGGAAAACACAGTATATATTTGGCATTCAAAAAAGATTTCTAACTGGGGTTCCTATCGGCCTGGCAGTCCACCAGAACTGTATAATTATAGGGGGAACATGACTTACGCCGTCCACACGTACCAAAACAATCTTTTTTTTCCCCCCCCCTGTCTTCTTTGGCATCGTTTCAGGTTTATAGGTGGTGCTGTTTCTACTACAGAAATTCACTAAAAACGGAGAAGAAAGGTGGAGCACGTACATAAGCTTGCACGCTGTATACAAACAGACAGTATATTTTGCACTAGTAACCCTAATAGACTCAATATCTTATATTGCAGGAACACAAGCATGTAGTCCGCCGTTGTTGTTGTTGTTATGAGAGGTCAAAGGCTAGAGGTCGACGGAAGTATGTATGCGGCTTTGCCGTCCAAACGAAGACACAAGGGTGCTGGTTTCAAATTTTTTCACACTGGGACCAGTTTTTGAAAAAGGGCATCTTCAGGCAGTGAGTTTACAGGATTCGCTTGGACGATTGGCCAAATGATGCAAAACGCGCGTTTGCACCAAAAAGCATTTGTGTGGATAGCCCCACACCTTCTGGCCATCACCAGCGTTAAATAGAGCAGGACAAACGGCTCTACAGTGGCTAAAATTAAGTGAAAGACACATCTACAAAACCCTGTGGTCTTTTTGCATTAGCCAGACTGAGAGTGACATTCCCAGCTAAAGGAGAGCCTGGGTCTAACAATGTAGTGAAACCAAAGCTTGTTGTGGGCAGAAGTGCTGTAGTGATATATTGTATGGTCAGCACTGCTAATGGCACAAAGATACACTGGGTTCATCAGGGTCCACTGCTTAATGGAGCGTAATGGATGCCAGTTGGTATAAAAACTGCTTTATGCTATCAGCCATCTTAAGAATTCCTGTCTTTCAGATCTGAACTTCAATTATCTGGTATGATGTTGATTGGTGATACACAAAGGTTGCATTAGATAAAACAGTATTGAAGACAAACTCAGCAGATTATTTACTGGGCAGCAGTTTCCATATATTATCATTAGGCACCACTTACACTCTGGGTAACTAAACAGAAAAGGCCAGGCTTAAAAAGGGAACCTGTTTTGCCTTCTTCAGTTAAAGACAGAGCCATTTTCCGCATGGGTGACACTTTTTTTTGCCTGATTAGCGATGCACATAATTATGTTTATAGAAAAAGTTGTTGCTCACTCTCTGATCATTCTGTCTATGCGGCATTCTGGTCTATTTGAATGGTATCATTGGGGATCTTGATGTTGAGGTCAGTTGAGTGATCAAGAGGACTCTTGTTTTTTTTTAAGATTTATTTGCTGAGTTAATGGTGTGTGTGGGTGTGTGTGGGTGTGTGTGGGTGTGTGTGGGTGTGTGTGGGTGTGTGTGGGTGTGTGTGTGTGTGTGTGTGTGTGTGTGTCCGTGTGTGTGTCCGTGTGTGTGTCCGTGTGTGTGTGTGTCCGTCCGTCCGTCCGTCCACCCTGCTATATTGCAAGTTCTCCCACTTAGAAATCATGTAGGGGTCTGAAATTGTCAACGTAGGTGCATGTCCACTGTGAGAGTCATAATCCAAAAAAAACTAAAAATCACAATGTATGATTTTTTTTTTTAAAACTATTTGTATGATACAGCTGAAAATAAGTATTTGAACACCTGAGAAAATCAATGTTAATATTTGGTACAGTAGCCTTTGTTTGCAATTACAGAGGTCAAATGTTTCCTTGAGTTTTTCACCAGGTTTGCACACAATGCAGAAGGGATTTTGCCCACTCCTCCCCACAGATCTTCTCTAGATCAGTCAGGTTTCCGGGCTGTTGCTGAGAAACACTGAGTTTGAGCTCCCTCCAAAGATTCTCTATTGGGTTTAGGTCTGTAGACTGGCTAGGCCACGCCAGAACCTTGATCTGCTTCTTACAGAGCCCCTCCTTGGTTATCCTGGCTGTGTGCTTCGGGTCATTGTCATGTTGGAAGACCCAGCCTTGACCCATCTTCAATGCTCTAACTGAGGGAAGGAGGTTGTTCCCCAAAATCTCGCAATACATGGCCCCGGTCCTCCTCTCCTTAATACAGTGCAGTTGCCCTGTCCCATGTGCAGAAAAACACCCCAAAGCATGATGCTACCACCCCCATGCTTCACAGTAGGGATGGTGTTCTTGGGATGGTACTCATCATTCTTCTTCCTCCAAACACGGTTAGTGGAATTATGACCAAAAAGTTCTATTTTGGTCTCATCTGACCACATGACTTTCTCCCATGACTCCTCTGGATCATCCAAATGTCATTGGCAAACTTAAGACCGGCCTTGACATGTGCTGGTTTAAGCAGGGGAACCTTCCGGGCCATGCATGATTTCAAACCATGACGTCTTAGTGTATTACCAACAGTAACCTTGGAAACGGTGGTCCCAGCTCTTTTCAGGTCATTGACCAGCTCCTCCCGTGTAGTTCTGGGCTGATTTCTCACCTTTCTTAGGATCATTGAGACCCCACAAGGTGAGATCTTGCATGGAGCCCCAGTCCGAGGGAGATTGACAGTCATGTTTAGCTTCTTCCATTTTCTAATGATTGCTCCAACAGTGGACCTTTTTTCACCAAGCTGCTTGGCCATTTCCCCGTAGCCCTTTCCAGCCTTGTGGAGGTGTACAATTTTGTCTCTAGTGTCTTTGGACAGCTCTTTGGTCTTGGCCATGTTAGTAGTTGGAGTCTTACTGATTGTATGGGGTGGACAGGTGTCTATAT
>JABXJD010003465.1:12500-21979 GCA_013375575.1 Percina caprodes | reverse complement strand
ATCATATCTATATATATTTTTATTTTTTGGTTTTCTTTTGTTAGACTATAAAATGTTTTTTTCACCTACACTCCCCGCTGCACATCTACAATGGTGTACCTGCTGCAAGGGGACACTGATGAGCACACAACTAACAATAAACAACATTTTTGTGCAACACTGATAACTCAGAAGAGCAAAATGAGAAGGCATGAACAGGTTACCAAAGATGTCTATGTAAGTACAAGTTCATACTTCATAAAGGGTTAACCTACAAAGTGTTTACAGTGGAAATTGTATTTTTAAAATGGGATTCACCCAGAAAATGGTATTGTTATTATTTATCAAAAATATATCTGATTCAAACTAAATACAGTACATACATATATGCACTTTGGAGTACAGCACTTGTGTATTTCTGTTGACCTTTTGCCAAATTATACCGTAGGTTTGTAAAATTGATTTCCCATCCAGGCAGCCACTAGTTTCCATTCCTTCCACTGTTTGAGAGACAACTGGCAGACATTGGAGTCTTGCTTGATATAGGTGATCCATCATGGTGAGCCCTACATCCCCATTAGTTTCTGTCACATCAGCAAAAGAACCAAAATCTAAACATCTAATTTACATTTTGTTGACCCACCATGGCATCAGCGATGTAGTCTCTAACCAGACTGGCTGTGTCAGCTCTCAGCATACTGTAATCACTTGGATATGAATGACTCTTCCAACCCATAATTATTCTGGTGCAATTCCAAACTGAAATATATATATATATATATATATATGTGTGTGATTTTTAGAAGAAAATAAAAAACAGAAAAAGGCTAAATAATGTGAAGTGCACTCAGTGGCAGCATCTGAAAGGCAATATGTGATTGTTATTATCTGCTTTAATAATGAACCGTGTATCTAATAAATATGTGTTCTGACTCCCCTTTGGCAAGACTGTATAATAATGATAATCACACATAAGCTTGCAGAAACCTCCCTCGCAGTCCTAATCTTATTGTTTAATAACATGACTAACATCGCCATAAGTCTTCCCAGAGTGCCAAAGCTGAAGGTCAGTGCTAATACCAGGCCGCTCATTTATTAAACCAAATGGGGGAATGCAGACAGAGAGTAAGGCAAGGCAAAAGAAAAAAGATAAAGGAGAACTGTAAGGAGATAGCTAGAGAGAGAGAGAGAGAGGAATATAATAGGAGAGCAAAAGATGGTGAAAAGGAAGAGTAAAGGGCATTTGAGAGGGGTCATGGAGGAAGTTAACAAGGGGATAGACAAAGTATGAAGTGATAAGTGGTTGAAATGGGAGATAAGGGAGGGAAGCGTTTCAGAGGGAGAGATGAGAAGAGAGGGACGGATAGAGAAATTACCACCTTAATTAATGGACTGTAATATATGACATATTTCTGGGTTCCAAGATAATATCAGCAGAAATTACAGCCTTCATCATGGGCACACTGTGCAAATATACAAAGACCTTGACAGAGCACTGAAGTGACAGGGAATTTAAAGAAGAAAAACAAAAAAACCTGACAAGAACGAAACGTGTCTTGCCGGGTAAAAAAGTTATGATATAATTTATGATAGCTCCAATTATGAAAAGGGTGATGAAAAACTTTTTGTTCTCTTTGAAGTCTGCTGCCATCACTCTGGTGCAGAATCCAGACCAGCTGACTGTGTTGTTTACGTGCTAGCATTTGATTTGCCAGGTTGACTTTCCAGATTATTGACAGTTATTTGTATTTATTTGTAACTAAAGAGTTCATTTTAAATACTTGATGTCAATGTTTTATGGAATGTTATCTATATAATGAATTTAGGGAGTGTCCATTCCGTCAAAACAGGAAATGCGTCTATCCTTCAGTGTCTAAGCAAGATGACAAACCCCAACTTCATCTACAACAAAATATGTTTGTATATTAATCTGAATAAGCAATTCTGTTTAAGGCAACATATTGCTAGTGGGACCATGTATTGTAGCGTAGCACAAAGTAAGGAATTTGGGATGTTGAATTGGTTTCTAATTGGCTGTTGTTGACACTAACATTCCGGGTGTGTGTCCCATTTCACACTACTAGTAAGAGTTGAAATGTTTCCCATTTAACCATTATTATATAATCTGCTCCTAACGATGACGATTCTTCGATGACAATTTCAGTATTACATTTGAATCAAAAACATAATCAAATAATAGAATATCAGTGCACTATTTGTAGGTGTAAAGTTGGCTTACCAAACAGATCACAATGTGGGAAGTACTTATAAGGGATAACTAAGGATCAGGTGGTGAGGAGAGTGAGTGACAGTTAATGAATGCATATTTCTATTATATATACACATCTGCATTCCAGTTACATATTGATATTCAATTATATTCTATAGAGGTCAATTCCATGTCTTTGCAAAGCTGAAAAGGTCACATCTGGTTGTGCAAGAAGGTGAAATAAGTATTATTAATATGTGCAACGTGGGGAAGCATAACTGAAAAAATTATTTATGTGTATATCATGGAAAAGGCACTTATGTGCATGTGGAAAGCATATTAGTTATTTCTGTCCTGCTGCTGAGCGCCAGTGTGCGGGAGCTGCCACAGAGCTATCAATCACCCAACACTTGGAACGGCAATCAGTCTGGTTTGTCAAGCTGTTGCTGCTAAATGGAGTGCGGGCAAGACTCCGGCGCACAACAGTGGAGCTTCCAGCATTATTTTCATTCTTATTGGAGTCAGCGATCAAAGGACCACGACTCCGAATGGGAATGGAGGCTATTTCCCTGTCGTCACAGAGGTTAAAAAAAAAAATACAAAAATTCAAGGATGATTTTTTTTCTTTTCCAGTGTCGGCTGTGTGACTGTTTTCCAAGTACTGGTAGGTATCGAGGGACTCTCACATGAGTAGGTCTGAAGCTGCGATCAATCATGTGTGACTGCGGAAATGTTATGACCGTACAGCAGACAACACACACACACCAATGTGCACAGAATCACAGATTCACACGCACGCATGTCCACCTGCTCTCTTTTGTCTCTTGATCTCTGCACTCATATATAACACAAAAGGTGTGATGGGAAAAGAAGTGTTGTCAGGTTCAGCGGCTGCAAAACACAACGGTGCATCTGTAATCCAAGCAGCCGAGAATGCACAGATTACTACTCCCTCTCCAGAGCTTCAGCATGGCAAGCAATGAAGGACTGGGGGAACAAACAAAAAAAAGTGTAAAACTAATAACTTTCGAGGAGCCTAGCCACACAGAGATTTGTTTGAACTGGGGCAGAGCCCATAGTGTTCTTGCTCCGTCCTTAATGCTTAAGTTTACTTTCAGTTTCACGCTCGTCATTTGTCAGAGGAAGACTAATGACGCTGAACATTTGCTATGATAAAAATCCTTATCTGCGAATAATTTTCCCTGACAATCTGCCCTCTCTTTCCAGTAGCCCTCATGAATACTCTCGACTTCAAAGAAAGACTTGACACGGAGTGGAGAGCACTCTTTCTACTGTGCACGGTTATTATGAGTTCAAAGGAATGTAGGTTAATTGATGTAGTAGATTATAATGATGATTAGGAATAATGGTCATAACTGTAGACATCAAAGATTCAAGTCAGACTCCTAAACAGTACAAAGAGAGCATGGTGTTCCTCTAATCACATCACCCATAAAACTACAAATTGATAGAGATAGAATGTTTGTGAAGCATACATCTACTGTATGGGTGAGCAGTGTGTGTGTGTGTGTGTGTGTGTGTGTGTGTGTGTGTGTGTGTGTTTTAGCAAAGACTTCGAAGCAATCGAACACAGACACACACACCAGCAGAAAATAAAGCCGCACTAAGCCGTAGGCATATACAGCCCACACGCACAGTATGGAGAAAGAGACGTCGGGGCAAGAAAATGTGTGTTTAGTATCTTCGTGTGTATCTGTCCAAATGTGTGCAGTGTGTCCATGTGTGCATGAGTTCATGTAGGACGTCTGTAAACTCATATTGAGTGTACACATTGGAAAAATGTTTGTCAGGATAGATATATATATATATATATATATATATATATATATATATATATATATATATATATATATATATATATAGATATATATATGCTGCACACAAACATGCAAATGCACATGGGACAATGTACAAAAACATCCTTCTGTCTTAGGAAACATGCATTACTACATACAGACATAATAACACACAGGACACACACACACACACACACACACACACAGGTTTTCAGGAGAAAGGTCACTGGTCTGTTTTTACCTCAGTCCAGGTGGGTTTGAATCAATACAAATAATCTCCTTGTTAGACCATGGAATGAGAGTCCTACAATCCAAAACCTAAACTTGCTTCCTCTTTCCTGCCAAACATTTGCATCGCTTTCTTTTTAATCAAGATATATGGGAATTAGTTAAAATATGCTCCCTGATGCACTAATATAAACTGAACAGCACATAAGCATCAGCTTTGGTGAAACGGTAAAGTACAGACGGTCAATAACAAGCGGAAAGAACCAGACAGAGTAGACACAGCCAGAATCGATAGACTTCTACCTTAATGTACTCAAAAGTCAGTAGTTTCTTCTTCTTTCTTTATTCCTTTTTTTCTCTGTAAGGCAGGAGGTTAGATTCTGAACATCACATGGGTCACAGTCAGTGCAGGTCTATGCTACTGTCTTTTTCATGTGTTGGCACAGAAAAGCACCATCATCATGATGATTACTAGCTCAGCAAACAACAAATACTCACGTTAGGATCTCTTTTGCATATTACCTTCATTTGTATCGTCGTCTGGGATAGACACACTGTACAGCCATGTGCGCGCGCACACACACACACACACACACACACACACACACACACACACACACGTAGCCACAGACAGGTCAGCCTTTTTGCTGGTTACTGAGACCACAACATTGCTGAAATGTCAGAACTGCAACAACAGGACAACCGAAGGGGAGAAAATAAGAAGCTCTGTTGGTGCTTAGGGGGAAAGTCAAAACACATGTGATCGACGAGTGTGTGAAGTGAGGGCTCTTTAAGAGAAAGAAAGGAAAAGGGAGTTAAAGGAAAAGAAAAAGGTAAGTGACTGAGTGAAGGACTTTCCGTGTGTTTCTATAACAATGTACGGGTGTCGGAGTTTGTATTCCTTTATGTATTCACACATACACGTCATATTAAAAACCCTGCTATGTGGACTGATAACACATCCACTGACACACATACGTGCCAAGACACATTCTGTAAGTGTGGATGCATGTACAAATTAAAAAAAACATATGCACACACACAACCACACACAAGTACGAGGTTAGTTTTAGGCCCCTCTGCTTCAGCAATAGGCTTATCTGAAGTCGAGCTATAATGACATCCAGGTATGTTTGCTCTTCATTTTACACGGCTCATCGCAGCTCCAAACGGTATCAGCACAGGGGGAGTCTGTGTTTGTGTATCTATGTGCATGTGTGTGTGTTTGTGTTTCAATTGTGTATTTCTGTATAAACACGGAGGTCATTATGTCCTTGTGCACATCTGTAGGGCAGTGCTGTCCATGTGTGCACTGCCGGTATGTTTGTGTGTTTGCTCCAATGTGTATGTGCTCATGAAATGAGTGTGTGTGTGTGTGTGTGTGTGTGTGTGTGTGTGTGTGTGTGTGTGTGTGTGTGTGTGTGTGTGTGAGCGGGCAGGACTTTGCCCACATGCATAGACAGAGCCCTCTCCTCGGCTTGTTGACATTCCAGTAGCTTGGCCTCTCCGTCTGTTCCAAACCCTCCTCTCATTTAAAACAGACCTCTCCTCTTTCTCTCTCTTACACACACACACACACACACACACACACACACACACACACACACACACACACACACACACACACACACACACTTTTACCTTATTCTAACTGCTACCTTCTTATTGAAGGCACAAGTAAGACATGAATGTACAAGTTCACCCTGTCCATCAGCACGGTGATGTGTGTTGAGTTCATCCTTGAGTTTAACAGGAGCAGAGATTGTATAATGTTAATGAGGCAGGTGACAAGATGTTTACTATTACTCGGGCATGTTGACCAGCGGTTATAACGGTACGTGGCATTCTCTCCCTCTGTTAAAGTCACACACAAGCGTGTTGCGGTCTCTCTTTCCATCTCTCACCTGACTCTCAACCTCTATAGTTTCTGTGCGTTTTCAGTTTGCTTTGTCATTTTGTTGTACCCAGACTCACAAGCTAGACTTGCCTCCATAAAAATCACTTTCAAAGTCCTTTCTTTCTTCCTCCTATCACAAGTATAAATAACATGGTTGAAATGAACTGTGCATGGTTCCCAATGAGAGGCTATTTATCATTTTGTGGTTATCATAAGGCCACAATGTTGCTATTCTTTGCTAGGACTGCACAATCACTCGCAATTTTATCAAAATCAGAGTATAGGTTAGTGCAATACCCAGGTTAAAGGGGGACGCAGTATCGGCCAAATATGTGTCAAAATACCATTCTGAAAAAAGTATTGTGATTCTAAGTCCCGGCCTACAAGTCCTATTCTACAGAATTAAGAAAAAAATTTCTGTTTTGGTAAAGATCCAAAAATCCCATAATGATCAATTTCCTAAATATATTTTAAATGAAAATGCTAATGCAAAAATTATAGTTCCCTCCAGTGCCATGAATCATATCATAATTGCAAAATCACAATCGTGCAGCCCTTATCTTTACCTACAGTTTAAGTTTAGCACATTGATTTTAAGCTGCAAACAAACACCACAGCCAAACGAAGGTAACCTACGTACCAATAAGATGGAAACCAATGACCATGGTAAAAATGTCTCTGTATGGCTAACCCAGGTCCAAGTAAATGTATCAGTAGAAATAACAAAGGAAAAAAATGACAGGGGACCTTTGGGAAGTGTGGAAATGTACACTACACAACACCATTTTCTTGACTTGTCTTTTTGAGGGGCTCAGAAGCCTGTTGAAAGATATTTTTACACTGTATCTTGAATTTTGAAGGCATGAGCGTACATGTCTTAAACCCAAAGGTAAAGACAGGAGTATTCAAGTCTCCTCTGCTTGTTGAAGGAAGAGGTATTCAACATTTCCATAATCTTGAGCACACACGGCCCGCATATTTTACTGGTTCTACTAAAGACGGCAGTGCTCTTGATGGACGTCTGAACGTGAGTATTGAGGTTTCTTCCAAAAATAAAATAAAAATCCACCATTTCAAAATCCATAACATTCACAAGTAGACTGAAAGGAAGTAAAATGAATGATATATATATATATATATATATATATATATATATATATATATATATATATATATATATATATATATATATATATATGCAAACGTTCATAAAAATGGCCGTACTAAAACAAATTGCATTCCTTTGAAACCACACTTTTCAGAATATCTGTATTGCACTTTGGCATTAAGTTATGCAAGTTTAAAAGATGTTTTGTCAAATTGGAAAATTACTTACTGGATGCTTCACAGACATCTTTATCCAGGTACTACAGAAGATCTATACAATCACCACAGTTTCAAGATAAGTGTCAACAATTCAGTTGCCTGCGGAGGAGGGTCTGGGGAGTCCACACAGCATTCGGGAATGGGAGAGAAATGTGCTCTGGTTTATCGGCATTTCTTTAAACCAATCACAATTGTCTTGGGCGGCGCCAAGAGCCGCACGGAGCAATGGTGCCGATGCAAAATAGCCTCGAGAAAGAACCTGTTCTGGTGGAACATGTGTACCTTCAAAGGTTGTTTTAGTAGTGCAACGGAAAACTCAGCTTGGATAGATAGTCTAGCTAGCTGTCTGGATTTACCCTGCAGATCTGAGGAGCAGTTAACCACAGGTTTAGAATTCCAACACAAAGAAAGCAGATTTTAACGGACATCCGGCCAAAGTGAAATACATTTTCGGCTTCGGAACAATCCCGGAAATGGAACGTTGTGGATATAGAACAATTAGGAATCCCACCAAATGTCTCCCCTTCTGTTCCTGAGGAATGGCCTTGAATAATGGCTAGAAAATGCATTTTTGCAGAGCATTATGATGTCACAGTGAACTGACCTTTAGAAAATAAATTGTATTCACTTAATCATTGTATTCTATTAGACATTTGTGTAAATTATGTCATTATCAGTGTAGGAATTATTAAGCTATAGGCCAAACTAGCATTTTTTGAGGTCACAGTGAGTCCGAGTAGAAAATCCCTACAGGGGTCCTGAGATATTGCATTAATAGAAATGGGACGGATGGACGTACATGAACGTAAGGACAGACATACATATGGATGTACAGACGGACGGACAACCAGGAAATATATGGCCTCCAGCCATGGCTGTTGTCGGCACGGAGACACAAAAAGACATGTGTGTCTTGTGTGGAGTAGTACGGTATGTGGCAGCATCCTGGCAGCAGGTTTAGTCATTTTACCCACAGGGGCCAAAGAGAATGAATTGTTTTATATCAAATAATTTGACAGAACACGTTTAAAGAAACATTCAAAAGTACAAGCCGCTATTGTGTGCACCAATAGCTTCAATTTGGGCAGCGTTTGAATGAGACAATGATGATTTGATGAGTGATAATTTCGCTCAAGCGTCAAGAAATTCTACATCAGAGCTTTTGCTTCTAAATGTCAAAGTGTCCATTATAAAATGAGTGCTGTGCTCCACCATTACAGCTGCTATTGTATCTTTTCTATTATTGTATTTCAGGCGGATGTGAGTGTGTGTTAAAGTCAGGGCTTAAACCTGGGGCCTTTTTGTCCCGGAAAGACCTCATGACCTTCTCAGAGAAATTAATATAATATTTGAAATGGCATCAACAGGATAGAGGAAGTGGAAAAGCAGATGTACTGCATGTCAATATGTGGTGAGAGGGAAACACGTTTTATGCCAGAATTTGCTACACACCTATCGGCTTCCCATCTCCACCAATTTCCTTTTGTCCTCTATTGATGCCCAGCGCCATTTGTTTTTAACTCCTTTCTCAACTAAAGCTGTTAGTGTGTCTGAATGCTCCAAGTTTGACCAAACTTTGTCTCGGAGACGGTCTCCGGGAGATCACACCGCACTCTTGCTTTTTGGCGAAGACCCGCCCTACTTTGCATCTGATTGGCTAGAACTTGTTTCATTGGTAGGTGGAAGTTGGATGACTGGTTAAACCATGCAAGTTCCTAATTTTTTTCTATTTATTTATTTTTTTCCTCACAGCCACAAGCCAGAGATCTGGCACGGTTCCGGAATACTTTACGCCCAGCACCTATTAATACAATTCATGATCTGCCAACTCAGTACATCTATAAAAAACGTGATTTTGTCATCATCACAATCAGGTTTTGATCTCTGTAGGCATGGCAGCAACAACTATTGGCAGGGTTGACGAGAAAGCATGCATTATTTTCTGATAACCACACAGCTCTGACCTACAGGTTACTAGTTCCAGCTGCTTCTTATAGTTATTTGGCGGTGCTAAACTCTGCAC
>JABXJD010003465.1:0-7500 GCA_013375575.1 Percina caprodes | reverse complement strand
GCCAGCGGTGTTTCCAAATGTCTCTGTTTTTAGGGGCTCTAAATGCTGCAGTAGTTTGGATAGAGTAGCAAAAGATATTCCTTCTTAAATAAAAGTGTAGCAGTGTGGATGTAGCCTGTGTAAGAGCCCCAGACTAAAATATTTTAAAGGTCCCATGGCATGAGAATGTCACTTTATGAGTTTTTTTTTTAACATTAATATGAGTTCCCCCAGCCTGCCTATGGTCCCCCAGTGGCTAGAAATGGTGATTGGTGTAAACCGAGCCCTGGGTATTCTGCTCTGCCTTTGAGAAAATGAAAGCTCAGAAGGGCCGATCTGGAATTAAATAGTTAACCCCCCCCCCGACTCAGAAACGGTACGTCCTAAAGAAAGCTTATTGTGGGACTGGCTCTAGTGGCTGTATTTCTGCACCAAGGCTGAATTTGGGGAAAGAGACTTCAAATATGGTATTAGGGGACCACTAATGTCTATATAAAAGCATCCTTGGGACCTTAAAGGAAATGTTGTTCCTACTATTACTTTATCTCTTTCATAAACAGTTATCTGCTCCATTTTAAATAGGCCCATGAGAAAACACTGAAGAAGTGGATGATCAGTTTGTGTTTATTCACGAGTCATCAGTGGCGTCATCCTGGATGTGTTATTACTGTTATAATCAAATCCTAGGTTTCCTTCGCCCTTCACACTTGTATTAAGTTTAATTGTTTTATCTTCTTTTCTACTTTCTGTCTTGGTGTCTATTGTTCTGTTTTTATTCCACTCTTCCTTGCATCATTGCACTTTTTCCTTGCTTCTACTGTACGTGCACTTGAATTGAAGTGCAATGACTTAAGTTGAGAGGAATGATAATAAAGTTGAGCTAAATTGAATTAAACTGAAGTTCAATGTGATAAATGGCAATCTGTTCCCCCTGCCACTCTTCTACTTTCTCCCTGTAATGCATCACAGTGAGGTCTTCCTGTTCACAATAGATCAAACTAAATGTGTAAATTTAGACGTGTTGCACCATTGAGGGGTCCGAGACCCCTTTTAAGCTTCTGGTGATTCAGTTCAAATGTCTTGGAAGAAAGTTTTATTGCAAAGCAACATTAGCCAAAAACTGTGCTCATACTGGCTGGAATTACATTACGTTCCTGGCAACATTAACTTATTGAACAGTTTATCAGGACAAACTGGGGGAACTAGTGGGGGCTCAGTGGTTTTTAATGGCACGAGAAAACACAACTTGAGATTTAATGGGTTGGAATCAACAAAACGACTCTGGAAACAGAAAATCTATCTTGCAAATGGTCACTCAATTCAGTAGAGGGGACATTCAGTCCATGCACAATTGAAATGTCTTTTTTAATGACTAAAATTAATTGATTTGTTAAGTTGATTTCTTTGAAAGTGCTGGCGGCTCTTCTATTTCCAATATCGACTGTGCCTTAGTGTCCTCTCTTATATAACAGGAGTGTGGGGTTTTGTTTTCTTATTTAATCTAAAAAGGACATTTCAGCTATTGTGGACCAAACCATCTTTTTACATATCTGTCTGTAACACAAGGGTAGTAGTCATGCAGCAGGATGAAGAGAGAACACCCAAATGATTTAATGACCTAAATGTGTGTGTGTGTGTGTGTGTGTGTGTGTGTGTGTGTGTGTGTGTGTGGGGGGGGGTTATAAATAAACCATCTGAAAATGCATCAGTATGTATATTCAGGAGGCCTTTTACACAGCGTGATACAGTAGTTAGCAATACATTTAAGGCTTACAATCACTGTATGTTTGAACTGTGGCTACCTCCAAAGTAAGGTTAATACCTTCAAAGTTAAAATTCCTAATCTCCCTACTCTTATGCTAACACAGAGGCAAGCAAGAAGACGTGCGCTCACACACACACACACACTCATTAGGTGCACAACAGGGTAGAGGAAAGTTATTCAGGGTATTATGACAGCCACATGGAAAAGGTCCCTGAACCACACAAACACACTCACAAAACATACGTGCGCATCGACACATCAACGCAGACTCTGAAGCAGAAGAAAGAGAAACCTGTGAATGTCAGGGGTCGAATATGTGCAAAACCTGCCAAACACATGCTCACATATTCAACATGGAGTTAGGTCAGCAAAGTGGCAGTTGAATAATTCCTATGAGGAGTTAGCCTAAACAGGCAGTAGGTACACAAACAGCACTATATGTCAAGTGAGAAGTGTCACAATAGCATAGAATAGCTGCATATAACAGCTGTATGTTAAAGGGGGGGATATTTTACTTTTGTTTTATCTTAAATATTCATTTTCTGAAGAAAATACTCAGGATTGATTTAATAAATATGGTATTGTGGCACCATCCGGTCTCCCTGAAGATTCTTTGACAAATTGGCTTAAAAAAATCCACATCACTCTGCAGATGTACGCATTTGTGTTTGCGTGTGTGTGGTCATGACTGAGAATAAAACTCTCCGTAACAAAATGTAATTTTGTTCAATTTCCAAAAATGCTAAATGCAGTCTGACCCTAAAGCCGCCGCAGCACTCTGTTCACCATTTATTTGTCATTAAACACTGGCTGGCTCTGACCTGCTGTAAGCCTCATTAGAATACACTTCCATTAATGACTCACATTAGGCAACAGACTCACACACACACACACACACACACACACAAATTTGGTCCATGTAATGAATTGTGTCAGCCAATGTGAGTGTGTTTATGCTTAACAACGATTCTCCAGAACAGTTTCACCTGTGTGTCCTCTTCGTCCTACACCCGCTTTCATCTTAAGAGTGAGTTTGAAAGAGAAAGAGAGATGCGCAGGCAGAGATAAGGATGGATAAAAGGACAGAAGAGGAAAAAAAACCTCTGCCACTTCCACTTTCAGGTGGTGAATGTTGAAGATCAAGAGAATTGTTTTTGTCTGTTAAATGTTGTTAATAAAAGTGATACTTAAAAAGGTGGAGATGTAGGAAGACAGGGCGATAATGACGACAGATGGTGTGGAGAAATGAAGTAGTAGTATAGGAAACATGTTGTTTACTTGTGTATTTCTGCACATCTCCCACATCGTGCTCCTTTTCAGTTTTGGAGGGCCTTATCACAAGGCGCGGATGAAATGAGAGTGTTGGGGATTTGTGAGGGATCTGGATTCTGCATTATGTTGGCCTCTGAGGCGTGGATGAGTAATGTGACCGTGTGAATTCTGTGTCGCTCCCTGCAACACTAGGGAAGTCAGAGGTCAGGGTCAGTCATACACCACTGTTCCTTTGGTTGTCTTCCTCAAAGACACTTCAACAAAAGGTGGGCAGAGCTTTCCTCAACTCTGGGTCAGTGTCCCATTTTGATATCAAACTCAGCTTTCAAGTCTTATATTTTAGTGGTTAAATATCAGTCTCTCAAAGAAATGACAATCATTTTTAAACAAATTGGATCAATACAGGCCCTGTCTTTCCTAAATGAATGGGAGGATGACCTTAAAGTTTGATTTGGAAAGTCATTAATACCAGTGGATTTTCCTAGTTTTCGTTTTACACCCTTTGAACTTCTTTTAGAGTCATTTCACCATTAAAGCAACACTATGCAACTTTTCCCTCTTCGTGCCCCCTCGCCCCTACTTCCAATGAGGCAACCTGTAGGGTCCGAGGCGGCAACCACACAAGGTGTAGTTCCAATGAGACAACCAGTAGGAGGACCGAAGAGGGAAAAGTTGCATAGTGTTGCTTTAAGATTCTCTAATATTCGGCCCAGCCCTATGCTGCATGTCTTCCCCCCTCTCGTTCCCCTTTGTTCCGGACAAATCAACAGCTGTACTATCATATAAATGAAGAAGAGGCCCAAAAAATGTTCTTGAAAAAGAATAACCTCATTGCCTTCATAATCTGCCAGCTGTGATGCATTTTCTAAACATTGTTTTAAATGGAAAAGTTCAGCTCAACAGTGTCAAAAGGGAACATTCCCCTGAAATCGTCCCATCATCTCTATCATCAGCACTACAGCTAGATCATCCGTCAATACACAAGGGTTACACAGAGCTACACCAGACAAAGTTATTGGGTATCACTTACTCATCAAAAAGGTGTTATTAGTCAGCACACACTGGAACAAGCTGACATTTGAATGCCAATGTACAGTGTTTTAAAAGGCATCAGACTTTTGGGAAGGAGCCATCAGAGTAAGAGTAAGAGAGAGAGAGAGAGAGAGAGAGAGAGAGAGAGAGAGAGAGACATGATCAAAGCTATACTGGGAATCCTTTCTAATATATTAATGAATTAAAGGAGCGGGACAGGACATACACACATACACAAGCTCACACACGCAAACACTCCGGCTCAGACCGTGAGATTCTGAGATTCCATATCTTAGCATAAAGGACCATGATTGGTTGGAAATGGTCCATTACCAGACAGATTTTATCTGACAGTCGGGAACCCTGCGTCTATGCTGGACCAATTACAGACCAGTCACTACTTAACAATACTGGATTCCATGGATATTTGTTTCCTTATTTTTTTACAATTTGTCTTTTGTCTCTCACTCAGATTCATGACATGTGACAAATATTTAGGAGAGAAAATACAGGCTGATTGTTAAAGTGGATGATTATGTTTCTGTGTGTGTAGTCGGGGGCATCATCATTAAAGCTGATTCTGAAAGCCGGTTCTGTCTTGGATCTAGTTTCAGGTTGTTAAAATATCTACATTTGCTTAATGTAGCTCTGAACATTCATTCCATGAGTAACTTGATGACGATGATATCCACCACTGATGAACAGCATAACATTTCACAAAACTTGCTTTTTCACGTCTTAATCGATGCCCTGGTGCCAGCACATGGCTAAGTATACATGCCAATCCATACACACAATCTCGTACACACAATCTTGCAAACTATGTTAGAGACAGCTTCTCTTTGCTCAGCCTCTCTATACCCTATGTGTTCCTGTTACAACTAAGAACTTTTAAATTCTCAGTCTCTTTATTTTCTTTTTAAAAAGCTCCCACATTTCAACATCTTCCTCCTTCCCTACATGTGAATTATAGTGTATTTTCTTAGTACTCAAAGGCATATAAACTATGGTCTACTAATTAACTCTATAACATGGCCAAATCCAACAATTCTTCATTGCTGTGATCTAACCAACCAATCAAAACCACCCTATCAGCTGCTGTATCTACACAGTGTCTCTGGAATAGAAAGGCACTCAGTTGGCCAAGTAGTCGCTCACGCTTGATTCTTCCTGCCTCTAGGTCCTCCAAACAGGATGCAATACTGTTACACTCTGCAAAACAACAAGAATGTCCACTAGTCCGTTGACAAAGCCAGCCAACCGTCTAAACAGTGACTTAGCTAGTGAATCAACTTAGGTACGACACAGTATTTTTAAAGGGATTGCATTGGTTTTCATTATGGTATTAATATAGCTGGTCCCAACAAATACAGCATATTTAATTACAGTTACTTGTAAACTGGTCAAAAGTGTAAACAATACAGTATATGTAAAAAAAAAAAAACGATTATGTTATTACTTTTGGATCATTTGACTATCATGCAATACTGTACAAATATTAAAAAGTATACAAATCTCAGGACATTTCCACATTTACATATGAACACTATTATATTCTGTAACAAGAGCACTCGGAGAGAGCACAGACCTCCTCTAAGGTAAGCCTTATCTCACAATGTTAATGTTCTGTGAATTTTCCCAGTTGAGAACTCATTTTTCCAATTATTCTGACACCACATGAATGCAGCACAAATTCCATATCTTGCAATGTTAACAAAAGTGAAAAATAATTTGCGTATCCGCCCCGTGATTCAGATCCACTCCAAAAAAAAAAGACAAATAAATCCACCAACAAATAAAAACAAACTAAAGCGAATTGGAAACAAAACCTCCTTGAGGTCGCTTTTTTTCTTTGCTGCTTCACTTCGCCTCCCTGCCAGTCATGCAGTCAGTCTGACTGTAATCCATCTGACAATCCAGACAGTCAATCAATTGGTTGAGCTCCATCTTGAATTTAATACAAACAGCGAGCCAAACAGAGAACCCTGATTACACTGAGTGCTACTCAGGATAATGAGTGTGATACATGGCTTACACATACAAGAAATACAGGCAGACACACTTACACACAGATATCAATCTTTGTGCATATTTACTTATTTACAATAGCTGTTTTCTCTGATGACACATCACAGAGCGGTTACATTTTATGAATAATTGATTCTATTTAGTGGTCTAGATTTGTCTTTTGTTCTCCTAAAAGTGCAGAGACGCGCATCAGAAACAGCAACTGATCTCTCTAGTGCTTTCAACACAAGAACATTTAGTTTGGACAGCATTCATATGGTCTGTCAGGGGGAACTTTAAAGTCCAACATCTCTCACTGAGGGTGTCATTAAAACCCAAGGAGTTTGTCTGACTTGTCTTGAGTTTTCTTGCACTATACGTATGCATGGTTGTGAACATGCATGGTCTGGTAATAGTTATTTGCGTCTCAGTTGTTCCATTTCTTCTGTGTTATTATGAAAATCACTTAAACAACAAACCTGAGTGAAGAATCCCCGACTGGGTGAAAAGAGCAAAAAACGGGTAATCATAATGCTTAAAACTCTGCTTCCATAAAAGTACATGAACAGTCATCATCATTACATTAGCCCCTGCAATTAAAGTAGCTACTTTCCATTCCTGCATGATAGCCTGCATTTCCATTCAGACTATAAGCTTCAGAAAAGTAAATACATTATTGACATGTAAAAGACTGGGTTTAATAAGCGAAAAGATAAATAATGACCTAGAAAAACACTATTATACAACAATATATCTAATTATATGCATATAGTAAATACTGTGTATTTTCCTTCTTCCTTTTGGATTGCTGTTGCTATTACTGCTAATTGCATTCGCCCAAATAAGCATCTGCACAGGCATATGAATTACATGCAAGGGCTGTCAAGAATAAGGATGAGGGGGGGTAAAAAGATCGCAAGTATTAATTTAATTTGAGCATTTGACATGATTTATTAACAAGGGTGTGGATAAAAAGGCTAAAGCGTACGCTCAGGCATGTTAGAGTCCTAGCAGCACGTGTCGAATGCTCAAGAAATAAATACAGCTTTGACAGCTGTAATACCATGGAATTAGTATGAGCGTTAACCTCCTACTCTCCCGCTGTCTCTCATTTGCTCCCTTTTCCTCTGCGGTACTGTTTCCTGATCTCTGCCTCTCCTCTGTCCACATTAATGAGATGGAATCAGTGTGAGTAAAAGCTCAGTAAAGCGCAGAGATGACACGCGCAAATATTTTTGTGACGTTTGTGTAGTCAGCAGAAAATTATGTCATGGGTAATGAATCTGCTTTGACCTCTTGGGTGATGGATTGAGAGATGGAGAGGAAGAAGAGATGGAGACAGGGATGGAGTGAATGAAAAATAAAAGATCCAGAGACAGGAAGTCATATAAAGAAATTAGAGAGACAAGGAAAGAAGAGAAGGATGGCAGATATGGGTGATACAG